>PVHY01007567.1:0-10637 GCA_004024945.1 Uropsilus gracilis
CACTATGGAAAGGGGTGTGGAGGACCCTCA
This sequence comes from Uropsilus gracilis, assembly GCA_004024945.1. Taxonomy (NCBI): domain Eukaryota; kingdom Metazoa; phylum Chordata; class Mammalia; order Eulipotyphla; family Talpidae; genus Uropsilus; species Uropsilus gracilis. The sequence continues at coordinate 31 of PVHY01007567.1, forward strand.
AGCTAATGAAAATGGAACTACCATTTGACCCAGCAATTGCTCTTCTGGGAATCTACCCAAAAGAGACCTCAATGTGGGTACAAAAGGACACCTGTACCCGGATGTTTACTGCAGCACAATTTATAATTGCAAGGTCATGGAAACAACCTAAATGCCCCAAAACAGAGGATTGGATGAAAAAATTGTGGTCTATATACACGATGGAATATTACTCATCAATTAAAAATGACAAATTGGACCACTTCATAACAACATGGATGCATTTAGAAGAAATCATATTGATAGAAACAAGCCATAAAGAAAAAGGCAGAAACGAAATGGTTTCACTAATGTATGGGATATAGTGGAAAAAAAAAGAAAATAAATAAATAGAAGCCTTGAGGAAAGTCAAAACAAGCTAAGCATCAAAATGAAATGCACAACTATGAACAGGAGGGAAAGGGGGGGAAAGGCGGGGAGGGAGGGGCAAACCCTTGAGATTACAAAGTTGTGAAATTTATATATAAATAAAAAATATATTTTTTAAAAAAATAAAATTGCTCAATCAGAATAGGAGTGAAAGAGTTACGTTTATATATTTCTCACTTTCAAGTTTTTTTAATGCATGTTTCTAATTCTTGTCCTTTTGTTTCCTTTTAGGCATGTGCAAAAAAAAAAAAAGAACATTTATGGGCATATGGAAGTTTAAAATATAAGAACACAGTATACAGTAGGAGTATTCAACATATGAATCTCAAAGCCTAGATGTGAGATGTGGGAAATTAGAAGAAAATACTGGAATAACTGCCTAGAATCTGTGAAACCGTACGTAGACAAGTAATATGTTTAGACTGAGCCAATTTTTGTCTTACTCATGTATGTACCACAAATTTTCAACCATACATAGCTGTTGATAGGACTAGTAAACTATCCATTAAAAATACTTAGTTTATAAAGCCTCTGTTATATATCCAATTAATGGATCATAATAGGTGGAAGTTCATGAAATATTTTTGAGTTAAAAAGGATTCTTGCACTTAAAATGACTGAAAACCACTAATGCAGAGGACCCACAAACCTTCAGGCAAGGTGGTAAAATATAAACTGGATGAAGTTTGACCCCACTCATACATAGAAGCACATGCCTACATGAAGATTACTAGGTTCTTTTAAAGTGATGATCATTTGGGGACAACAGAAGGTGCAGTTACTACATAGCCCCCCAAAAAGTTTGGTCTGTCATGGAAACTGAAATACCTGTTACTCTTCTCTTTGAATCAGGAGACTGAAGTCATTTGCATTTGCATTAAGATGCAAACAACAGTTAAAAGAATGCAGCATCAAACATTACATTAGCATGAATAATTAGTGAGTTAGCATATAGGCTTGCACTTCCTTAGCCCAAAAAGCAAGAGGGAGTAGAGCAAAGACAAATGTTCTGATGAGAACAGCAATGCTTACAAGTAATAGAATCAAAGATTGGTTTAAAAATACCACTATCAGCAAGGAAAATAAAGTTTTGATACAGTGAGATGAAGCACCAAAATGAGGGATAGTTCACGAACTGGGCAAAGGTGGTTGTGAACTGTCAGTGGAGGAGAGGCAGCACAGGAAGGATAGAGAACACTGAAAACATATTTTCTTTACTTTTCTTCCTTTCTTCCCATGTTATTGTTCAATCACATAATTCTCATGTGCTGTGGTGAAATGAAACAGATATGTCTAAACCAGAGAAGGTCCAGGAAATTTCTATTGAATGGAGGCTGTAAATGACTTATTACTACTTACTGGGAAGCTACTTACTGGGAAAAGTAATGAAAGCCTGTCCCCTCATTCGTCCACTCATCATTCGAAATTGAATTGGAGTTCCTTTTTTCTCCTGGAAGCGAGCGAACAATGAAACAAGATCTCTTTCAGTCACCCGAGGGCTGAGGTTCTTCAGGTATAACACCTAATTTAAACCAAGCATCAAGAGAAATATTACATGAGGGTGGTATAGCAATCAATTCATTGTGGTTAGCATTAGTTTCCAACAAAGATGGTAGACTGAACACATGCATCTAACTTCACTTCCTCTAGAAAACTCCCCAAAACTCTAAAATTTTTCAAAAAAACAAAAACAAAAACCCACAAAGCCTGAAATAACAAGGAAAGCAGACTATAGTAAATAGTATTTGGAAGCCAAAAGTAAGTGTAGCAGTGCCCTCAAAAACCTTAATCTTAAACCTGCAGTGGGAAAAAAAACAAGAACCAAACAAATTTATGCCTAAAAATTGTCAAACATTGGAGGAACTGATAGTAACAATTACCTTTCAAAATAGATATAAAAGGAACAGGGTTAAGATAAGGTAAGTGGATGTTTAAAAACAAACTAAATCTTTAAATATCCTCCTCTACAACATGCTGTCACTCTCAACCCTGGTGAATACTGGAAGTTTATTATTTGAATACGGGGACTAGCAGACACAGTTAAGGATGTGAATATTATTTCTGAAAGCAAGGAGGTTAAAAGCAATATTGCATGCTGATGCTGAGTAGAGTAGACATTTCCCTCCACCGACAGCTAGAAGGATGGCAGCATCCTCCCAAGCAAGAGCTTAGAAAAGTTCTCTTTAAAGAATCTGAATAAAACCAAGTAGAAAATATGAAAACACTGATTTGCCATGAAGGATTTCTCCAACAAAGGAACCAGGCAGATGACTTTAAAAATGAAATTCAAAGTCAATATACCTCCAGAGTATTGGTGGTATAGTGGTTAAGCACAGCTGCCTCTCAAAGTCAATAAAGGCCATTAATATACTCAAAGGTTACGATGCACTTTATGGTCCCAATCATAAAACTGATCATGGATTATCAGGTATCTCAGGAAAACTCCCAACGTGAAAGACAACAGAACAAATAAACAAAAATAAAAATAAATAGGATGAAAGTTCCACAAAAATATCACTAACACTTTCAGGAAAATAAGAGACACTTTAAATAAGAATGGGATGCCGTTAATAAATAAAGAACACTCAAGAAAATAAAATGAGCTCTTAAATTCTTAAATACAACTGAACTTGTTATTGACTTAAAGAAGACTGTTATAACTATAAAATGTTTTCTGTAAGCCCATTGTAGCTATAAAGAAAATACCTATAGAAGATACACAAAAGAAAATGAGAAGAGAAAAAGCACTTCACTATAGGAAAAAAATCAATGAGACACTAGGAAGATATTGAGAGGAAAAGAGGGACAAAAGAGCAGTCAGAATGAAAAATGATGAACTGGCAATAGTAGGTACTCCCTTAACTACAGTCACATTTAAAAAGATTAGTTAAAAATAAAATCTGTTTATTAAACAAAAAACAAGATTCAACTTAAAGTCCACACCTATACTGAAAGTAAAAGGATAGAAAAAAATATTTAATGCAAAGTGTTAAAAAAGAGAGTAGATGTGGCTATGCTTCTATAAGATAAAATAGATTTAAGGTAAAGAATTGTTAGAAGAGACAAAGAAGAACATTATATGATGATAAAGGGTCAATTCACCAAGAAGATATGACGACTATAGATATATACACACTCAAGATGAGAACACCTAAATATGTAAAGCATTAAGAGAACTGAAGGGAAAAATAGACAGAAGAGCAAGAAGGAGGAAACAGAGGACTTGAACAACAATGCAGAACAATTGACTCTAACATAAACAACATTCCACTCATCTCTGGCAGACTACATATTCTTAGCAAGCACAAATTGAACAATTTCCAGTATAGATCACATAAGGTCACAAAACAAGTCTTAACAAGTTTAAGAAAAATTAAGAGACCACCGTGTAATAAAACGAGAAATCAACAGCAGAAAATTCACCAGTGTGAAGAAATTAAATAACATATTCTTGAACAATGAGTGGGTAAAAAAAAAATTGACAGGAAATTAGAAAATATCTTTAGAGAATCTAAAACAAAACCACAAGATATCAAAGTTGTAAGATGCAGCAAAAACAGCACTAAGAGGGAAATTTACAGCAATAAATGTCTACATTAAAAAAGAGTAAAGATCTCAAATAAACAACTCTGTATCTCAAGGAACTAGAAAAAGAACAAACTAAGCCCAAAGTTACCAGAAGGAAAAATCATAACAACAAAGGTTAGAGCAGAAATAAATAAAATAAAGATTAGATAACAGAAAAAATTAAGACTTAAGAGCTAGATTTTTATTTTTAAACAATTAATAACATTAACTACCTTTAGCTAGACTAAGAAAAAAGGGAGCCGATTCAAAATCAGAAATGAAACTGATGCCACAGAAATATAAAGGATCATAAGAGTCTACTACGAATAATTACATAACAAACAAATTGAATAACCTTGAATAAAGGATAAATTCCCAAGATTAAATTACGAATAGAATAACTGAACAAATTTATAATTAGTAATGATATTAAATCAGTAACCAAAAACCTATCAAAAAAGGAAGCCATGGGTGAATGCTACTGAACACTTTAAGAAATAATATGGACCTTTCTCAAATTCTTCTGAAAAACTGAAAGGGCATAACACTCCCAAACTTACTTTATGAGATTAGCATTATTATGATATGAGGAGAAAAAGAGAGTACAAGGAAAGAAAGCTACAAACTAATATCCCTGATATGTCTGAACACACACATAAAAAATCTCAACAGAAAACTAGCAAAATGAATTCAAATGCACATTAAAAGCTCATTTCAAGTGCGAATAATCTCTGGGTTGCAAGGATGGTTCAACAAATGAAAAATTAATCAACATGATATACCACATTAACAGAATGAAAGGTAAAAATCACGATAATCTTAATAGGTGCAAAAGAAGTACTTGACAAAATCCAACATCCTTTCATAATAAAAATGTTCAACAAACTAGGAAAAGAAGGACTTTATCTCAGAATAATAAAGGCTATAGATGAAAATTCCAGTTATACTCATGCTTATAGTGAAAAACCAAAAAGCTTTTCTCTAAGCAGGGATGCCCACTCTATTTCTATTCAACATAATATTGGAATTCTAGCCAGAGTAATCAGACAAAAAAGAAAGAGAGAACACCCAAACTGGAAAAGAATAAATAAAAACGATCTGTTTATGTATGACATAATCTCACTTAATGAAAACCCTAAAGACTCCACCATAAAGCTGCTAGAACTAGTAAGCACACCCATTAAGACTGCAGAAATCAAAATCAACATACATAAATTAGTAGCATTTCTTTACACTAACAATGAACTGTCTGAAAAGGAAATGAAGAAAACAATACCATGTGCAATGGTATTGAAAAGAATAAGATACTTAGGAGTATATTTAATCAAGAAGCTGAAAGATCTGCATACAAAATAACAGTAAAACATTAATCAAAGAAACAGCAAAAGATACAAATAAATGGAAAGACTTCCCATATGCATGAATTAAAAGAATTAACAATGATAAAAATGTTGATACTGCCCAAACTGATCTACAGATCTAATGTAATCATTATCAAAACCAATTTCCTTAATTTTATGCAAATTTAAGAAATCTAAAAATCCACATGGTCACAGGAGACCCCAGAGAGACAAAGCAATCTTGAGGAAAAAGAACAAAGCAGGATGCATTACACTTTCTGATTTCAAACTACAGTAATCAAAACAGTGTGATACTGACATAAAAAACATACAATTCATATTGTATGAACAGAGAACCCTGAAATAAATCCACACATCTCTGGTAAACAGATCTTTGAGAAGGGAAGCAAAAATACACAAATATGGAAAAGACAATCTCTTCAATAAATGGTGTTTGGAAAACTGAGTATTAAGTATGAAAGAGTGAAACTGGATAAACAAAAATCAACTTAAAATGTATTAATGACTAAAAAAAATAAAATAATAGGGCCAGAAACTTTAAAACTCCTAAAAGAAAACAGAGGGAAGAAACTCCCTGGGTATAATATCATAAATACAAGCAAACAAAAGCAAAAACAGATGAGTGGGAATATGTCAACCTAAAACCTTCTGCTCAACAAAGGATACAATCAGCAAAGTGAAAAGGCAACAGTATGGAATGAGAGGAAATGTTTGCATATCATATATATGGGGAAAGGGTTAAGATCTACAATATACAAGGAATTGTTAAAACAATAGCAAAAAATAAACAGACACTCCAATTTAAAAACTGTCAAGGACTGACAGGTGTATGTGAAGATACTTAGCACTATTAATAACCAGGAAAATGCAAAGCAAAACCACAATAGTATCAATGAGACATCCTATCACCTTACCTCTGTTACCATGGGGGGGCAGGGAGGTAGAGGGAGATGGAGAGGAAGAGGGGGGTGAGGGTGTATGTGGGTGTGTGGGTGTGTGTGTGACAGAGAGAGAGCGAGAGATTGGCAGGAATGTAAAGTGGCAAAATCACCATGGAAAACAGTATGAAGTGTCCTCAAAAAAAAAAAAAAAAACACTAAAACTTCCATATAATCCACTGATTTTATTTTAGAGTATATTACCCCAAATAACTGGAATCAGAATCTGGAAGAAATATCTGAATTCTCATGTTCACTGAAGAATTATTTATATTAACAAAGACATAGAAACAACAAAAAAGTTCACTGAAAGATTAATGGACAAATTATGGTGTATCAACATTTATTTATTATTAAATCTTAAAAAAGAACTATTTCTCATTTGCTATAAAACAGATTAACTTGGAAAAATAGATTAACTTGGAAGGCATTATTCTATGTGAAACAAATAAGAACAAATATTACATGATCCTAACTACATCAGGAATTCATAGTTGAATTTATAGAAGCAGAAAGTATAATGGTGTATACTAGGGGCTGAGAGGAGGGATAACTCAGGAGGGTTTCACTCATTCACATAGTTTCATTTATGCAAGGTGAATAAGTCCTAGAGATCTACTGTACAGTATATTGAATTTAGTTAACAATCCTTCATTGAATTCTAAAAAAACTGATCAGAGGATAGTCTTATGTTAATTGTTGGTTATCAAAAAACAGAAAGAGGAAATTTATGAAAGTGATGGGTTAAGGTTAGGGGATTATATATGGTGACAGCTTCAAGGTGTATTCACACAAAGGTGTATTCAAATTCATTATGAGGCCTACATTAAATATATACAGCTTTTCTGTATGTCAGTAAAACCTGAATTGAAAAAAATAACAAACAAGGAGGAGAAATGCTTGTACACTGAAAATCACAAAACATTGCTCAAAGAAATGAAAGAGTACACAGATAAAAAAATGCTCCGTGTTCATGGATTGGAAAATAATATTGTTAAAATATCCACATTAATCAAAACAGTAAGGTACTGGCAGAAAAACACACATATAGTCATGAACAGAATAGAAGGCCCAGAAATACTCACAGACATACAATCAACTGATCAACAAGAGGGAGGAAGGTAAAAATACAATGAGAAAACGACAATTCCTTTAACAAAGTGTTGGAAAATTGGTAAGCCCACATGTAAAAAAAAATGAAAGTAAACTCTTATGTCACACATAAAAATAAATTCAAAGTAGATTAGGGAGTAAAACATAAGATCTGAAACTCTAAAACTCCCAGAACCAGAAGAAAACATAGGGCAAAGTTTTTTATGTCACTGGCCTTGGCAATGACTTCTTGGCTATTACATCATAAGATAAGCACAGGTAACAAAAGTTAAAAAAAGCAAAGGAAATGACCAGCAAGGTGAAATGGCAACCTTCTAAATGGAGAAAATATTTGGAAACTACATATCTGATTAGGGCATATCCAAAATGTATGATGACTTCTCAAACTCAACAGCAAAAAGACAGCCTATTAAAAAAAAAAAAAAAAAAAAAAAAAATAAGACTTTTTTTTTTTTTGGCAAAGAACACACACAGAAAATAAATACTGGTAAGAAACAATATGGAGAATCTTCAAAAAACTGAAAATATAACTACCATATCACCCCGCAATCCCACTTACAGGCACGTATCCAAAAGAATTAAAATGAGGATCCCAAAGATATCTGAACTCATGTTTGCTGCAGCATTGGTCACAATCACCAAAAAGTAGAAATAACCTAAATGTTCATTCATCACAGATCAATAAACAAAATGTGGTGTATACACACACACACACACACATAATAGAATATTGTTCAGACAGAAAAAGGAAGGAAATCTTGTGATATGTATGATACGAATAAACCTTGAGAGCATTTTAAGTGGAATAAGCCAGTCACAGAAGAACAAACATCACTTGATTTCACTTGTACACGGTACCTACAGTAGTTAAATTCATCAGAGTAAACAGTAGAATGATAGGCTGCTAGGTGCAGGGGAAGGATAAGAGGAATTGCTGTTCAATGAGTATAAAGTTTCATCATGCAAGACAAAAAGATCTCCAGATATGCTGCAAAGCATAGCACTATATTTAACAGTATTGTAATTGGTACACTTAAAATTTTGTTGAGGAAAGGTCTCAAATGTGTATTTTATTATAATAAAAAAGATAAGAGGAGAATAAAGAGATCTTTATTAACTAGCATAAATTATGTACTTTATAGCTTAAAGGAACTGGAGAAGAATTCAAACAGGGGCATCAAAAACAAAGAGCCAGAAAAAGAGCCCATTAAAAATGACTTAACTATAAAATATATGAATAAATATATCACTAGTGAACATATCAATGTATAAAACACTGTAACAGATAGTAGATTGTTTATGTCCCAAAGTCTTTAGCATTTAACGAGATTTGTATCTTAAAGGTAAGGGCAAAAAATTAGGAGTTTCAGGTATGAAACTTTATGAAAGCATCATAAAGTTAAATAACCATAAAGGGGTATGTGAAACATACAGAAAGTTCCTCACGAAGATCAGATATAGATAGATAACATCAATAGAAGATAGATTAGATAGATTAGACATATATAGAGAGAGGGAGGGAGGGAGGGAGGGATGTATAAATGGGATTACTCACTCCTTGGTTGAACGCATCTTCTCTGCCCAAACATGTATATATACACCCTCGTACGTATATATATATATATATATATATATATATATATATATATATATATATATATATACATCAGATAGATTAGATTAATAGATGGATAGATACAAAGATACAGCTAGACTCAAAAGCAATGCATTCCTGTAAAACAGAAAAACACAAACTCCCAAAGTGATAAGAGGGTGAAGCTCTTTTCAGTCTCCCTCTGCAACACACAGTATTGTTTGTGTTTTGAACTTTATATAAATAGTGTTATGGTAGATGTATTTTTCTGTAGTTACTGGCTTTAAATCTTTTTTAAAAGGACTATTTTTTAAAGTTTTAAATTTACAGAAAATTAATAAGATTATACGAGTTCCCATATACTTTATACTGTTTCCCCTATTATTAGTATCTTACTTTAGTAATATCTTACTATATTAATATCTTATTATGCCACATGTTAAAATTAATGAGTATTGATATATTATTAACTAAAGTTCATAGTTAATTTAGATTTCCTTAGCTTTTCTCTAATGTCCTTTTTCGGTTTCAGGATCCTAGCCAGTACATTTAGATTTCATGTGTTATTAAGCTCCACTTGGCTGTGGCATTTCCCCAGGCTTGTGTTGTTTTTAATGATATTGACAGTTTTAAGGAGTATCGGTTTTGTATATTTTAGGATGTACAACTACTAGAAATTTTCTAGTGCTTTCTCATGGCTTGATTAAGATTAACAACTATTGGGAGGGAGACCACAAAGCAAAAGTGGAATTTTGATCACATATTTAGCACACATACTCTCAACATGATTTATGACAGTTGATGCTGGCCTTGATAACCTAGTTGAAGCAATGTTTGTCAGGTTTCTACACTGTAACATAGTGCTTTCCCCACCTTTTCACACTGCATCACTGCATAGTTCCAGACTAAGGAGAAGATGGTTGCTTAGATTTTGGCAGTCTACATTCTAGTTTAAGTTACTCAATTTCCTACATGATTGTTTAATATTTGTATACATTAAGGGTCACTCTTCATTCTGCAATCTTACAGGTTCTGGCAAATGCATGCCTTGTATCCACCATCACAGTATCATAAATTTACAGAAAATTTTAAATTTTTTAAAAAGAATAATTTTACTACCTCAGAATCCCATATTTCAACTATTCATTTCTTCTCCACTTCCTTCAAATTCCTGGCAGTTACCAATCATTTACTGGCTCTACAGTTTTGTTTCCAGAATGTCATATAATTGAATAATGCAAAATGTTTTCTTTTCATAGAATCCTTTCACTTATTAATATGGACTTAGAAAAATTACTTAGTAATGACCATAATATTGTATTCTCAATGAATATCAGAAACATGTTATAATGCAATATTACTTCACTAAAAAGGTGAAAGATGTTTTTATAGTCTCACAATGTCTTTTTGTACCTTAATAGCTATTTCTTTTAACCACTCAATTATATTCCACTGTATATACACACTGAAGAACATCTTGTAAACATGAATAAAACTAAAGTGTTGGCGGCCAGATGAAAGGTATGAGAAATGAAATGAAGGGATTGCCCAGCCACAGCCAGGGGTCAAATGGAGATATGGACCATGAAACAACTTTATTAACAAAAGGGGTATTACCCAAGTTTC
>PVHY01007567.1:10737-35419 GCA_004024945.1 Uropsilus gracilis
CACCATTTATTGAATAGGCTATCTTTGTTCCAGCGTAAGTTTTTCACTCCTTTGTCAAAGATTAGTTGACTGTACATGTGTGGTTTTATTTCAGGGCACTCAATTCTGTTCCATTGGTCTGATTGTCTGTTTTTGTACCAGTACCAAGCTGTTTTAAGTATTATGGCTTTGTAGTATAGTTTGAAGTTTGGAATTGTAAAACCCTTCAGGAGTTACAATTTAGAAATCCCTTTCTGGAAGCATCTACAGATGGCAAAAAAAATGAAGAAAAACATAAACAGATGGGACTATATCAAACTAAAAAGCTTCTGTACAGCAAAAGAAACAACAAAAAAAAACTAAAAGCCCAACCGAATGGGAAAAAATTTTTGCCCTCCACAATAGCGATAGGGTTTAATAACGAAGATCCACAAAGAACTCACACAACTAAACAAAAGCAAAATAAAAGGCCCAATCAAAAAATGGGGAGAAGAACTAAAAAGACACTTCTCCAAAGAGAGGTACAAATGAAATGGCCAACAGACACATGAAAAATTGTTCATTATCACTAGCAATAAGGGAAATGCAAATCAAAACCACAATGAGATACCACCACACCAGTAAGAATGGCCCACATTCAAAGAACAAGTAATAACAAGTGCTGGCGAGGATGTGGAGAGAAAGGAACACTCTTACATTGCTGGTGGGAGTGTAAACTGGTCCAACCTCTATGGAAAGGTGTGTGGAGGACCCTCAAATTAATGAAAATGGAACTACCATTTGACCCAGCAATTGCTCTTCTGGGAATCTACCCAAAAGAGACCTCAATGTGGGTATAATGGGACACCTGTGCCCGAATGTTTACTGCAGCACTATTTATAATTGCAAGGACATGGAAGCAACCCAAGTGTCCCAAAACAGACGACTGGTTGAAAAAAATGTGGTATTTATACACAATGGAATACTACTCATCAATTAAGAATGACAAATTAGACGACTTCTTGACAACATGGATGTACTTAGAAGAAATCATACCAGCAGAAACAAGTCAAAAAGAGAAAGACAGAAGCCAAATGGTCTCACTAATATATGGGACATATTGAAGAAAAATAAATAAATAAATAAATAAAAGTCATGAGGAAAAGACAAAACAGGCTGAGCACCAAACTGAAGCACACAACAATGGACAGAAGGGAAAGGGGGAGGGGGGGAGGGGGGGAAAATCCCCGGGATTGCAAAGATGTGAAATTTACATATAAATAAAAAATAATTATATATAAAAAAAACAAAAGGGGTATTTATAGGGACACAGGGTGAGGGTCTGTTGAATTTTAAAGAAACAAACAAACCTGAGAGACAATTAACATTTTAAAGTCTAAGAGTAATTGAGGAAGGGGGAGTGTAGGTAGGTGGTCATTATCTTTGATTTTGGGAGGGCCAGCGGAGCCACCGCATTTTCAGAAGGTCATTTTAGTAAATCAATCCCAAGTTTTTTAGGGATGGTTAATGAGAGGTTTTCCTTATCTCGTGTGGAATGACCCTTCTGGTTTGCAATGGCGCACAGCAAACATGATCATATACACCCAGTTTTATGTGAATATAGGTTTCTATATTAATTTAACAAATAAGTATGAGCAGAATTACTGAAATTTACATTAAAACAAACTTTGTAAGAGACTGCTAAACTGTCTTCTAAGGAAGTTGTAGCAGCAATGAGTAAGAGGGTTCCTCTATAGCATCTGGTGTGTCAATTTTTTGGTCAAGTTTAGCCATTTTAATAGGTGTGCAATGGTATCTCATTGTTGTTTTGTTTTGAAATTCTCTGATAACTAACAATGGTGATCTCCTTTATTTATTTGATATAACTTTTTTTGGAGAGGTTTCTGTTCTTTGGCCCATTTTTAAAATTGGGTTCTTATACCACTGTTGAGTTTTAGGAGTTCTTTATGTATTTTGGATACTAGTTATTTGTTAGACATGTGCTTTGCAAATGTTTTCTTCCAGTTTGTGACTCACCTTTTCATTTATTTTCTAAAGGATCTTGTACTAACAGATGTTTCTAATTTCAATAAAATCTGATTTATCAGTTTTTTCTTTCCCAGATCATGCTTTGATGTTGTATCTAGAAATGCATCATATATATATATAATCACACAGATTTTATTTTCATTTACAAGTTTTATAGTATTGTTTTGCATTTATACATGATTCATTTTGAGTTAATATTTTTGAAAAATATAAGAGCTTTGTTTAGATTCCTTTGCACTTTTTTGAATGTGGATATACAGTTGTTCCAAGACAATTTGTTGAAAAAAACTGTCTTGAATTGTCTTTGCTTTTGTCAAATATCAGTTCACTGTATTTTAGTGAGTGTATTTCTCATTCTGTATTTAGTGAGTGTAGTCTATATTCTGTTCAACTGGTCTACAGTCATGTGCCACTTACTGATGGGGATGTGTTTTGAAGAATGCAGAGTTAGGCAATTTTGTTGTTTTGTGACCATCATAGAGTGTATGTCATTCTCCATTTTGCTATAACAGCAATTCAGGAGGGCATTCTGAAAGAGAAACTGGGTCATTTATGACTTACTAGTCCCCCTGTATATTGTATAGTATATGTGCTTATTAATATGCTTGAAGGTTTTGAATCTTATACTAAATCACAGAGTTTTCACAGAGTTTAATTTATAGGTACAACATTGCCCCTAAACAACTTATCCTCTCTTTAACAGTCTTGAAATTGGGTGCTGATTTGGCCTCCTTATGGAAGAACGTCCATTCATGCCAGAATAGAGGCTTTATTATCCATACTGAAAATTTTCTCTGGCAAATGGTTTTCCTCCAGAATCAGTTTATATAGTTTCTAAAAAATTTTCATCTGCCTAAATCAGTGCCTGAAGAATGAACCACTCACCTATATATTACATAATAATAAGTAAAACGAACTGTTTACATCACCCAGAGCTAAGAGTAAGTTCAACATCATAATCAGAGTCAGTTTTTTTTTCCTATAATGCAAACTTTGCTTTGATTGTGATTGACATAGTATTTGTTTCTAGTCTCTAATCCTGGTTATTAGAAGATTCCCCATTCCTAATAAGGGCTTTCTTGAAGTTTTAGTTTCACCATTTTCAATGAATCAGACCCTTTAACAGTCTTTATCATTTTGTTTTTCGAAATCATAACTATGTTGGAATGAGACATATATGACTGACAAGTAATAGCTATCACTGTTTTTTCATTTTCATAGTCCTCAATCAGTTTTAATTTCATTTCCAGGTAAACTACTCTACAATGGTTTCTTACTGGTAATAATAGCAGTGGATTTTGTGTAATGGGGTGCTGAGATTAAATCAAGGGAAAGAGAAAATTATGTTATCAAGTGATACGGTAAACATGAGATATCTAAAGCTGCTGCTAATGTCAAACACTACAATATTATAACAGTATCAGTATCACTGAGCAGTAAGAATTTGGGGATCATGGGCATCTAGCAGTTCCCCATTGATGAAAACATCATTTGTTATGAAGCACATGACTTTATGTTTTTTTTTTTCAATAACACTCAACTATCTTGGCATAGCAAATCTTGACAGTGGGTAGTGTCAATCCTACAACTTTGCTGTTCTTCATTGTGCTGGATAATCTAAATCTTTTGCCTTTTTATGTAAACTTAGATTCAGTTTATCTCTACATAATAGTCTGCTAGGATTTTGTTCAGATTCTGTGGAGTGCACATATTAATTTGGGGATAATTGACATCTTGACAATATTAAGTCTTTCAATCCATGAACACAGGATATAGGATCTCTGGATTTACTTAGAGCTTTATTTTCAGGAGAGTTTATGGTTTTCTGCATATGTATTCTGCACATATTTTACTAGAGTTATATCTAAGTATGTCACTCTTTTGTGGTGCCATTGTAAACAATTTCAATTGTTCACTTCTTAGTATACAGGAAAAAAATCACTTTTGTATATAAATTTCATATCTGCCAACCTTGATATAGTAACTTTTTATTTCCAGTAGCTGTCTATGTTGTTGTCGATTTCTCTGGATTTTTTTCATAGATGTCAATATCATCTGTGACAGTTTTACTCTCCCCCAATCTGTGCCTCTTTTTTTCTTATCTTGACTTATTGCACTAACATTTTCAGTAAAACACTGAAAAGAGGTGGGGAGAAGGATATCCTTGCCTAGTTTTCGAAAGGGGAAAGCACCTAGTTTCTTACCATTAAGGACAATTAGCTGTAGGGGTCTGTAGCTAGTCTTTATCAAGCTGAAGATATTCACCTCCATTCCTAGTTTGTTGAGAGTTTTTATCTGAATGGGTGTGGGATTCTGTCAAATGCTCATTCTCCATCAACTGAAATAAAATGATTTTTCTCCTTTAGTTTTCTGATGTGATGGATTTACTTTCTAATGTATGAATCAGTCTTCGATGCCCCAGATAAATCCCACTTGATCATGAAACATAATTCTCTTCCTACATGGCTCAATTTGATTTTCTATATTTTAATTTTCTAATAAAAATATTTTGACTCAATTGATTTTCCTAAAATTTAGAATTTTTGCATTTATGTTCATGAGATTGGTTTGTAGTCTTTTTTTATTATAATGTCTTCATCTGGTTTTGGTGTTAAGGTAAGGCTAGTCTCATAGAATGAATCAGAAATTATTCCTTGTGCTTCTAGTCATCTTTTACATAGTGATATTTCCGAAAACAGACTGCATATGACAGTAGTGTCTAGACTACACCATCCAGTTTTGTGTAAGTACACTCTGTGACATTCACATAATGACAACATCTGACTGTACATTTCTCAGACATATACTCTGACATTAAAAGATACATGACTATTTTTTTGGTAAAGACTGTAGAAAATGGGAGTATATTGGACAATCCACCCTCCTATTCCTTACTAACCCTCCTGCCATTCATTTCACTTATGCATACATTATTATTACTTCACATATGGCTACTATTATTTTGAATAGTTATCTTTTAAGCTGCCTAAACTAAGTAAATAATGATTTTATTTTACCTTCATGTACTCCTCCTATGTATGCTGTGCCTTCCCATAGAAATCTGATTCTGACCTTTATAATTTACTTTCTCTCTAGAGAACAATTAAAAAAAAATATTTCTTGCAAGGCAGGTTTACTGATGACATTCACTCAGTTTATGTCTGATAAGGTCTTTGTTCTTCACTTTTGAAGAATCATTTTGCTGGATACAGAATGCTAGGAAGGTGGACTTCCCCCAACACTTACAATATTTCATTGACTCTCTTCTTCCCTTCCGTGGTTTCTGGCAAGAAAGTCAATGCAATCGTATTTGTGTTGCTCAATAGGTAAAGTGATTGTTTACAAAATTTTCTCTTTGTCTTTAGTTTTCTGTGTTAGAACAGGATATCCTGCTTGGTATTCTCTGCTCCAATTCTGGATCTGTGGTTGTATGTCACCAATTTTGGAAAATTCTCAGCCACCTTTACTTTAAATATTTCTTTTGTGACTTTCCTTTTCTTTCTGGTATTATGTCTATGTTACATATTTTGAAAGTGTCCCATTGTTACTGGATTTGGTTCTAATTTTTTAAACAACCTTTTCTTCTCTTTGAATTTCACTTTGGGAAGTTTCTACTGATATGCCTTCAAGCTTACTGACTTTTCCCTTAGCTGTATATAGTCTAGTGATAAGTCTATCAAAGGTATCATTTCTGCTATAATGCTACTTCTAGCATCTCCTTCTGATTCTCAGTGTCTTTCTCTTGCTTATATTATCAATCCATTTGCATGTTGTACACTATTTCTAACAGAATGTTGATTTAATCTAGTTATTTTAAATGTGGTATTATATGTGATAATCCCAAACTCCCTTATCATATCTGAATTGAGTTCTGACGCTTGTTTTGTTTCTTCAGACTAGTAATCTAATCATTTCCTTATTGTTAAAAGGCAAACAAGCTTTTTTAAGCTAAGAGGAACTAAGGTAAACAGTAGATAAGGGTGAGGTTTTATGTTAATATGGTCAGGAGTTGAATTGTAATTTAACATTTGCTCTAGGTGTTAAGTGTTAGAGGTTTTCATTTCCTCTATTTCCTTTGGACTTCCTCAAAAACTCCTTAAATGGTCTGAGTCTTGTAATCCAGTTAGTATATTCTGAAGATCTGTTGATGTGGTGATTAAGGTGTGAGGTAAGAGGGACTATTCTGTAATACTGTATATCTTAGTCTTAACAAAAATTAACAGAAACAACTTTCAAAGGATACTACCCATTGGGAGAAGATATTTGCTAAATGAACAATAAAGTTTGTACTCAGATTTTAAAAATGATCTCTACAAGTAATATGAAAAACCAAATAATCAAGTAATAGGCAAAGGAATAAAACAGGTGACTCAGAAGGTTCTTGAAAGACTAATGAATGTATAAGTACATTGCATGTTCCTGGAAATCAGGAACATGCAAATTAAAACAACAAGATACCTTTAAAATTTTATGCCAGCAAAATTAAAAGTCTAATACTACAAAGTGTTGGCAAGAAAGTTGAAAGAGATCTCTGAAAGTATATTTACTAAAAGTTGAGATAACAAACTATTATCACAGTAATTCCACTCCTAGGCATGTAATCCAAAACAGTGCTTCTTAAAATGTTATTCTCAAGCCAGAATTAATAATAATGTCCTGGGAACTAACTGAAAATACAAATTCTCAAGCCATATTTCAGATATACTGAATAAAAATTCTGGGGAGTGGATCCTAGTAATCTGTTTCTTAACAAGTCTTCTAGCAGATTCTGGTGTACATTAACATTTGAGAATCACTGTTAGAGACCAACATTTTCACTGAGCTCTACAGGAAGAAATTCATTCTACATTCTGGCCCCCCCCCACACATTACATATTATACACCCACACACATACATACACAGAAAAAACAAAAGTTCCAAGAAACAGTAATTTCCCTTATTTTAAGAAATGTAGTTTGATATGTTCTATTTCATTTTGCTTTAAAAAACTGCTGATTTTGACCTACTAATTATAGCCTAAAGTTTGAAAAGTTGTCCTAGAGAAACTTTTGTACATGATCAACTGGAAATATGAAACAAAGTTTTCTGAAATATCTGTAATAGCAAAAAGTGGAAAGAAAAAATCTCCAGGATGGATAAATTACTTAGCGTAAACTTCTAATATAGACTATAGTTCCTTATATATTAGAAGTACATTTCAAAAATATGTGTATTCATTCAGCCATGAAAGCAAGTTATAGTAGGATCTGTACAGTACATCAACTATATAGTTTTAAAATATGTAAAACTATTAATACAAAGATGCACAGTAAAAATACAAAACATGCACGGGAAGCAAATTCAAAACAAGGTTTCCTCTGGAAAGGAGAAAGGGAGATGAGATTGGTAAGGGATGTATGGAAGTCTTTTGGTGTCTTTACAAGGTGTTATTTTTTTTAAATTAAGCAAATATAGAAACTATTAAGAATTAATAAAGATGGCTTGTGGCTGGCTATAATGGTTGTGTGCTTTATTATTCTCTATAGTTGTTTATATTATTAATATTTCATAGTAAAATTTTTTTAAAAATCAAGCTACCCTTGAACTAACAGTAAGACTACATTAGAAATGTAATCACTCAATGGAAATTGCTTTGGTATTTGTCATGTACAATGCCTTAAAAAATTTAGGGACAGTTAGAAGCTAACATTTTTGAATTCTGACATTTTTTTTCTTTCAAATTAAATACAACTAAGTTTATGATCTAGGAGGTTGTGTTGCCTCCTCGGGCTATACGTTATTGAAGTTTTCCATTCTAAATATAACATATACCATGAATATGAAATGATCTTATTAGTAAAACAATCATTACTTACAACTTTACTTAGATATTTGCCAATTTCTTGAGGTTTACAGGTCTTACACTTTCATTTTGTGCGTAGCTGCCAGCAACCTAAACCACATGTCATATGAAAGTGAGGTAGAATGTGAATAGAAAATTCATGTGCTAACAGTAAACTTTACAACTAGGGTGCCAATTTTTGAGATAATTGCAGAGATACCATGATTACCAGACCTGGAAGTTCTATGAATACTACTTGTTTTATTACCAGCCTAAGAAATTGGAGGTCAATTTTCCTTCAAATTGGGGTTTCTAGTAAGTATAGACTAGGAACATATCAAGATTTCTTTAAAATTCCAAGGACATTAGAAAACCACAAAGAATATCACAAGAACTATGCTACTTACGTATAGTTCTACTGTACAGAGAGTAAATAGTCAAGGTCAAGGAAAAACACAATCACTATGCTTATGTCATGACTCTGATATAATAATTAAAGCTAATTTAAAAGTATTACTTTAGCTAGAGTTAAATAAAAATGAAAACAACCCATTTTTAACTTGGTTTCGCCTATACCTTGTTTGGCTCCCCTGGATTATATGAAGAAAACATAGGAATTTTTCGGATCTCTTCCTCTGACAAACGATTTCTCTGGATCTCATCTTCTGGGACAAATTCTATTGGCTGCGTCAGCTTCTTAGGCCCAGTCCAACACTGCTCAGGTGAATTATCAATAACTTTTGCCACATGGAGACTGGGACCTTTACCCTGTGCTGCCTGTTTTCCCTTGTCCTGGAGTAATGACGGGTTCTCAGCTGTGCCACTATCACCCACTGATGTAGCTGAGACCAGTGAGTGGGAAGCAAAGGGTTCACCTCTCATAAGTTGGAACTCTTCAAGACGTTTTTTCATTATCATCTCTTGGTAAAAATTTTCCAGGTTGTTCATGGGATCACCTTTGTTCTTCTTTTGGGGTTCATCTGGATCAAGACAAAGAGATAGGGAAGTTCTACAAAGCCTACTAATACAATCTTGACAAAAGAATAAAAAATCTTCGATCTCAGATATAGAAATTCTGTTGGGGCAGATCTTTATAACCTGTGATAAATGACAATCATATATATCTATTTTATTATAATTCCTCTATACCAGGGTCATAACTACAGTGAGGCAAATGAGGCACCTACTGTACAGAATTTAATGAGATGTCCACTTTCAGGGCCAGACAAGTACATGTACATCTAACTGATCAGGACAGTCTTAAACTGTAACTAGTATGGCATTATCACATGTCACAAAATTAGTAATTCCTTAGCATCATCTAATACTGGTTCATGTTCAAATGGTCCTGATTATCTCAAGATTTTTTTTCAAGATTTAGTGGTTCAATTGGGATTTAGTGGTTCAGTTATTTTATCTCTTAAGCTTCTCATTTTGAAACAATCCCCCTCTTTCTGCACCCTTCAAACCTATTATTCCCCTATCTCATTGAATTATTAAGGAAACCACACCATTTGTTTATAGGACAAATCAAATTTGATTATTCATCATAATATTCTTTGTTTCTCAGTTCTATTTCTTAGAAATTGGCTGTTTTTAAATCTAGTTCTGTGCTATAATAGCCATTAGTCACATGTATCTATTTAAATTAACTTTTAAAATACAGTTCCATAGTTAAACTACTCACATTTGAAGTGCTCAATAGTCACATGGGTATTATATACGTGGGTATCATACAGAATAAAGACCATTTAACATCATTATTAAAAGTTGCACTGGAAAGTGCTGATTTTGGGGTTTAATTAAAGTTCAATGTTTTTAGGAAAAAACCCTTCATAGCTATGTACTTTCTACTACATCACATCACATGGGAGAATATTCTAGTGATGCTGATATTGTTAGTGGATTCAGGTGTTATTAGTTTGATGCCTCTGTTATGAAGTTTCCCAATTTACCTAATGGGTTTTGCATCCTTTGATGACCATTGCCTTACAAGTTGCCCTAATTCTTTTTTTTGCATTTACTTTCTGGACTCTATAATGAACTTACCGTCATCAATTATTTGCTTTTCCTATTATATAACTCATACAGGAAAGACAGGATAAACTTGGATTTTTTCCCCCAAATATTTATCAACTATGGTAGTAATGAGTTGGTACCTTAGGAATATCCAAAGGTGATCAAAAATTAGTATAAATGCAAAATCACAAATTTTCATACATTTGATGGTTTCAAAAAAAAGTAGTCTTTTTTATTTTGGTGGTGAAATTATCCAATGCAGGACTAGTGAGAATCCCTTCAAACAGGTTCCTACATTTCTTCCCAGTTTTCTGGCACAACATGATGTCCCAAACTTATCCTGCACATTTCCTGACCCAAGCGTGGCCATTTCCTTTTGGTGGGAAATGATATTTAGAAACCACAGTGCGTTGCTAGGTGTGCTCACTGCTATTGAGCTATTATGTTTTCAGTTGGACAAAGCAAGGCATTTTTAAAAGAGAATTATAAATCATGAATCCATACTGGTCTTTCTACTTCAAATTTATTACAAGAATTTTTCAGACTGATTTTAGATTTATATCTCTTTACACATATGCTTAAAATATTGGTTCCTAATGAAATTAACAAAATTGTTAGTTTTTCCTACAATATATTTATAGGATTTTAAAATACCAGTAACAATACTAAGTAATTTCATCAACAATAAACTACTAAATACAGCTTTGTATTTCTTTACAATTCCTTTTGTTTTTAAAATATATCCCAACAGGAATGTACAAATGCTGTTTTAAAATAAGTCTAAGTAATTGTTTCTCTGTATGGTTATACTATCAGCTTTATTTAGTTAGGTTCATTTGTTTCAGGTTGTTTACGGATTTAAGGAACCTATTTTTCACCTTTGAATAAATATTTCAAATTATACAAAATACTTACATGGCTCTATATAATTGTGAAATTTGTGTTATATAGTACCTTCACAGTAGTCTTACCTCTGTCCCTTCACTCCATTCATTTCCTTCCCTATAGTCAATGCTTGTTATTAGATTTTGGTTTTATGGTTCCACGTTTCTATTTGCGTGTGAGTGTGAAAATATAAGCAGGTGGACACAAATGCCACCCACAAATATTTACATATATTATTTACTAGTTATTCCTCTCTCCTAAGTAAAATTGTCTTCTAAGTAAAAGATAATTTACTATAATCACGTTTCTCTAATTTCTTGTATGTACTTAAAACATCAGAGAGAGAACTCCAAATTAGTGTACAGAGCTCTTTTTCTTCCTCCTCATAGCTGCATAGCAATTATCTGTGTGGAAGTAACAGTTTACTCAACTACTCTTCTGCTAATGCACAGATATTTTTGTTGTTTTGAACAAAGCCCTGACAGTCTTCTGCATACAGGATTTTAAATTTTTTTTCCAATCTATCTTTGAAATAGATTGCAAGAAGTAGCACAGCTCAGACAAAGTGTAAATGCTTAGGCAATTTTTCTATATATTGCTAAGTTCCATTCTACAGAAGTTATATTATTCTACATTTCCACCAGCAAGATAAAAGAGAATTTATGGAAGCATTTCATAAGACTCCAAAAGTACTCACCATGAGGAAAAAGACTGACAAATTCAACTACATTAAAATTATAAACTGTTCATCAAAAAATAATCACAGAGATAGAAAAGTCACAGAATTAAAAAAAAATTGTTGTACATCTAACTTATAATGGACACAGCCACTAGGAAAATGGGGAAAGGCTGACTACCCCACAAAAGAGGAAATACACATGGCTTGTAAATATATGAAATTATGCTCTATGATATTAGAAATTAGAGAAATGCTAATTAATAAGTCACTAGTAGTAAGCCACCATATTGGACAAAAAACTAAAACGAATGCTAATACCATATCAGCAACACTACAGAGCAAATGGAAACCTCAAACACTGCTAGTAGGAATGTGCAGTCACAGGGCTCATTAATGTTAAATATAGGCTCATAATGCAACCCACAAATTATGAGTGCATGTGTATATATGTGTGCATACAGGCTAGAAAAATTTGGGCATGTATACCAGTACACAATAGCAACAAAAATGTTTAGATCAGTGCTATTTATAATAGCTTGAAAATTGCAAAAATACAAATGAATTTCTAAAAGAAATAAATTACAAAACTGTATTATTTATATTATGAAGTACTATACTATAAAATGATATAATAAACTTCAGCTAGATGTGACCAAGCTGGATGAATATACTAATGCATATACTCAAAACCTCAATAACAACTATGATCCAGGCACTGTTCTAGATTCTTGGGATACATTAATAAATTAAAAAAAAATTCCTAAGAAATCCAAAGCCCAGCAGAAGACAAGAAAAAAAATGAAAATAAAAGCAGAAATAAATAATCTAGAAACCAAAAAGACTATCCAGAAGATCAACAAAACCAAAAGCTGGTTCTTTGAGAAAACAAATAAGACAGATAACCCCCTTGCAAAGCTCACAAAGAAGAGAGAACACTCAAATAAACAGGATCACAAATGAAAGAGAAATCACAAAGGACACAGCAGAAATCCAACGAATAATCAGAGATTACTATGAACATTTATATGCAAACAAGTACAACCTGGACGAGATGGACAGATTCTTAGAAAGATATAGTTACCCAAAATTGAACAAGGAAGAAATAGAGAACTTAAAGAAACCAATCACAAGCATTGAAATTGAAGTAGTCATCAAAACTCCCCCTAAAAACAAGAGCCCAGGACCAGACAGCTTCACAAATGAATTATACCAGACATTCAAAGGTGAAATAATGCCTCCATTACTTAAAGTTTTCCAAAAAATTGAGAAAGACACATTCTACAAGGCAAACATTGCACTCATACCAAAACCAAATAAAGTCAGCACCAAGAAAGAAAATGACAGACTAATTTCCCTAATAAACACAGATGCAAAAATTGTTCACAAAATCCTGGCAAATAGAATCCAATGATGCATAAAAAGCATTATTCACCATGACCAAGTGGAATTTATCCCAGGGGCACAAGGATGGTTCAACATCCGAAAATCAATTAACATAATCCACCACATTAAAAAGGAGAAAACCAAAAACCATATGATCATATCAACAGATGAAGAGAAGCATATGATAAAGTTCAACACCCATTCATGTTAAAAGCTCTTGCAAAACTGGGGATAAAAGGAACATAGCTCAACATAATAAAAGCCATCTATGACAAACCTATAGTAAACATCATCCTAAATGGAGAAAAACTAAAACTGTTTCAATTAATATCTGGAACCAGGCAAGGATGTCCACTCTCTCCACTACTTTTTAACACTGTACTGGAAGTTCTAGCTAGGGTAATAAGGCAAGAGAAAGATATAGCTATCATTATATGCAGATGATATGATTCTCTATTTAGAGAACCCAAAAAAATCCACAGAAAAACTACTTGAAAAAGTAAATCAGTTCAGTAACGTAGCCAGTTACAAAATCAACACACAGAAGTCACTAGCTTTCCTACACGCAAAAAGTCAAGCAGAAGAAGAAGAAATTAAAAAAACCAACCGACTGACCATTGCATTAAAAAAAAAAATACCTGGGAAATTAACAAAACACATGAAAGAACTATGCAAAGAGAACTTTAAAACACTGCTAAAAGAGATAGAAGAAGACATAAGGAAATGGAAAGACATTCCCTGCTCATGGATTAGAAGAATTAACATCCATCAAAATGACCATCCTACCAAAAGCAATCTACAGATTCAATGCAATTCTATGAAATTCCAATGACATATTTTAGAGATAGAACAAAAATTACAGACATTCATATGGAATAACAAAGACCTCAAATATCAAAAAGCTTCCTGACCAAAAGAAGAGAGAACCGAGGCTCACTACTCCAGACTTCAAATCATACTACAAAGCCACAGTAATTAAAACAGCATGGTAGTGATACAATAACAATCAGGTCAAAGGAAAAAAATTGCGTGCCCTGAAATAAAACCACACATATATAACCAACTAATCTTTGACACAGGAGTGAAAACTTACATTGGAACAAGGACAGCCTCTTCAATAAATGGTGCTGGGAAAACTGGAGCAAGATATGCAAAAACAATGAACCAATACAACTCCCTCATACCATGTACAAAAACCAACTCAAAATGGATAAAAGACTTGGATGTAAGACCTGAAACCATAAAGTACATAGAGGAAAATGGGCAAAACCCTCCATGAATTACAATTCAGAAATCCCTTTCTGGACATATTTACAGCTGGCACAAAAATGAAGGAAAACATAAACAGATGGGACTATATCAAATTAAAAAGCTTCTGTACAGCAAAAGAGACAACAGAAAAAACAAAAAGAAGCCCAACCAAATGGGAAAAGAAATTTTGCCCTCCACAAAAGTGATAAGGGTTTAAGCCAGGCACAGTGGCTCATGTCTGTAAGCTTCAGCCAATGAAGCGGCTGGGGCTAGGGATTATGGTTTGAGTCCCACTTGGGGCAACACAGCAAGCCCTAGTCCTAAAAAACAGCTGGTTGTAGTGGTGCACGCCTGTAATCCCAGCTTCCTGGGAAGCTGGGGAGGCTGGGGATTGCTTGAGTCCGTGGTGCCCCAGGCAATGTGAGCCTGCGAACCGGTTCCATAGGCAAAAATAGTGAGACCTAGTCTCAGAAAAAAAAAGTGATAAGGGTTTATTAACAAAGATCCACAAGGAACTCATACAACTAAGCAAAGACAAAAGAAGATCCCCAGTTCAAAAATGGGGAGAAGAACTAAGACACTTCTCCAAAGAGGAAATACAAATGGCCAGCAGGCACATGAAAAAAATGCTCAACATCACTAGCAATCAGGGAAATGCAAATTAAAACCATTATGAGATACCACCTTACACCAATAAAAATGGCCCACATCAAAAAAAAATGGGTAACAACAACTGCTGGTATGAATTTGGAGAGAAATAAACACTTTTATACTGCTGGTAGGAATGTATACTGGTCCAGCCGGTATGGAAAGCAGTGTGGAGGACCCTCAAACTAATGAAAATGGAACTATCATTTGATCCAGTAATGGCTCTTCTGGGAATCCACTCAAAGGAGACCTCAATACTTATAGAGAGGGACACCTGTACTCGGATATTTATTGCAGCACTATTTATAATTGCAGGGACATGGAAATAACCCAAATGTCCCAAAACAGATGAATGGATGAAAAGGATGTGGTATATATTCATAATGGAATATTACTCATCAATTAAAAATGATAAATTTGATGAATTTGTGATAATATGGACATACGTAGAAGAAATTATATTAGCAGAAACAAGTTAGAGAAAGAAACAGAAACCAAATGGTTTCACTAATATATGGGACATAGGAAAAACAAATAAAAGGCCAGGTGGCAAATTCAAAACAAGTTAACAACCAAACCAAAGTACAAAACTTGGGGGGGGAGGAATGAGAGGGAGCGGTCAGGGAGGGGAGGTGGTGGGTGAATCCTGGAGAATACAAAGATGTGAAATATATATATATATATTATTTAAATTAACAAATGAATCATAGTATTATGAAAAGGCTGAGTGTTATGAAAAAGGCTGAGTGTTATGAAAAAAGGAAAAAATATAGCAGGGTAAGGAGTGACTAGAAGTGCTAGGAGGTGGTAGTAGTGGTGGGCACAATTTAATAGTGTATTGGTCTCACTTAGAAACATTTCAGAGAAAACTTAAGCAAGGCAAGGCAATCTATCATGTTGATGTAAGAGTGAGGGCCCAAAGGTTGGGGTATCTCAAAAGTTAAGTCTGAAATCTTACAAGTATGTACTCTGACTACAGGAGAGTCATATTAGAAATCCACTACTATAAGAAATTTGAGAAAACATAGACATTTGGAATGTAACACACTTAGAGAAAAATGAGAAAGAGCAAAGTAAACACAAAGCAGAAGAAAAAAATAATAAAGAATAGGAAATAAATCAGCATAATAGTAGAAAAATAAAGATCATTGAAACTGAAAGCTGGTTTTTTGAGGTTAATAAAATAGCTAAGCTTTAAACTGACAAAAGAAGAAAAAATAGAAATGATTAAAACCAGAAATTAGAGAAAATACATCAATACTGATCCTAAAGAGAAAGAAATAATTGGAAGGTGATATTATAGTTTACTTTTGGTCAACATATTAGAATGCTTGGCTGAAAGGACAAATTCATAAGAAAGATACTAATAAGAAAGCTGACTTAAGAAGAAAGAGAACAAATGATTAAACCTACAATAAGATGATAAACCCAGAGTAATAGGTTTAATTAGCAAGCAACACATTATACAGCAAAAAGAACTCTTCAGTGTGATTTATGTAATGATCTTGAAATAGAGAGATTATATTGTATTATTTTAGTGGGTTCAATGTAATCACAGGAGTCTTTAAAAGAAGGGAGCAGGAGCACCAGAGAAAGAAAAGGAAGTATAGTGATGGGGGCAGAGGTTGGAGAATTGTGAAAAAATGTTTCTTTCGAGAAATTTAAAAAGAATATGACTCTGTGTGCAAATGATTCAAGAAATTCTGACCTTTAGAAATTTAAGAAAAAAATGTTGTTTAAAGTCACTAAATTTTATGGTAATTAGTTACAACACCCATGGGGAGTAATATACTTCTAAAGAAATGTATTAAAAACCTAGAACTAAGGTCAAATGGTTAACGGTTAAAAATTGAATTTTTCTCCTGAAGACTGGGAAACAAGTCAAGATGTCTGCTCTCATCTCACCACTCCTATTCAGTGTTAAAATGAAGCTGCTACATTGCAAGGAACAGAAGGCGGAAGAAAAAAGCATCCAGATTATAAAGGAAAAAGTAAAAGTATCTTTATTCATGGGTAATACAATTATGTATGTAAAAAATCCTAAGGTATCCACAATAAAGTACTGGGACTAACTGTATCAACTATACTTTTATATACTTGCACACAATAATCAGAAAATAAAAGAAAGCAATTCTACATATACAAGCATAAAAATGAAGAAAATATTGAGAAGCTAATAAAAGCATAAGTTCTGCAAACTGAAAACCAGAAAACAGTGTGGAATAATTGTTCCATGTTTATGGAATTTTCAGTACTATTAAAACAATTTCCCCCAAATTGAATTACAGATTCAGCATAATGCTCATCAAATTCCAGCAGGCATTTTGGTAGAAAACTTGACACCCTGCTTCCAAAATTTACACTGACATGCAAGGGGCCTAGAATAGCCAAAGCAATTCTGAAAATGGGTAACAAAATCGGAGGAGTTATACTATCCAACTTCAAAACATACATAGAGAGATTCAGAATATAAGGATAACCATATGAATGAATGATACTAAAATGATATCTAGAAATATACTCTTACTTTTATGGCCAACTGATTTTCCATAGATGTGCGATACACAAAAATATGAACCTGGATCCTTCACAAAGAAAAGCTAACTCAAAATGGATAATAAATTTAATTATAAGAGCTGAAACTACAATCTAGAAGAAAATATAAGAACGATATCTTTCTTGTTTTGAGTTCAGCAATATCTTCTTTGATATGATACCAAAAGCAAAAATCATCTAGAAGAATCTAAGAAATTGCACTTCATTAAAATTTTAAACTTTTATGCTTCAAAAAATACCATTAAGAAAAGGAAGACAGCCCTGCCCACATGCCAGTTCAGCCGTGCTGCTGGGCACCAAAGCTCCCAGCTATCCAGCCTGCCACGCTCCTTTTGGGGTTTGGGGAGCACAAAGTAGAGGGGGCCCTGCCACCTGTTAGGGCGGCAGGGCCTCTCCCCACCATACCACAAGGTAGCCGGGGAAGGCGGGGTAGCCCCACCCACACTCCTGGTTCAACCATGCTGCAGGGCACTGAGCCACCCCCCCCCCTGCTGGAAGTATGGGTTGGTGGGGTGGGTGGCTAGCGGGCGGGTGGTGGTAGGGGTAGTAGTGGGTGGTAGGGGCCATTCCCTCTGGTCTTCTCCAAATCCAGTCAACTCTCACCAGAAGCAACTAAATCAGTGACTCAAAGGCAGTTGCACAGGAATACAGAGGTGAAAAACAAAGAAGTATTCCGGAACAACGGACATGTCAGATCCATGGGATACAGTAGTATAAGACTGATTATAGAGACGAACTACTTCAGAAATACAACCACTGTGATCTACAATGATGGGAACGGAATTTCCTGTTCAGAGATGCCTTCAGCATGATCAAAGGACCCTCCCACTTTAGGGGGTGAGGAAAGTCACAAAGAAGAGTGGCTCCACAACAAACTGGACCAAACCGTCTGCCAGGGCCTATCTTGATCAAAAAAATTGGTGCACAAACTTTGGCTGGGAGAAACACACCCAAAACCAGCAACCAGAACTACAAAACAAAGAAGGAGCAAAGTATAACAGAAGTTGGGCTGGAGCATCTAACCAGAAAGGAGGAGACACTGAAAGAACACAGTCATGTGTGAACTGGTGGCCAGCAGCAAAAAGACACTTGGAATACTAAGCGCAGGCCACTGTGTCCCAGGAAACCACGTCCACACCAAACAAAAGGACATTGCTACAGGAAAGAAGAGGAAGAACCCAAGGGACTAAAAATTAAACAATAAATGGCAGTGAAAGAAGAGATGGAGAGACCAGGGGGTGGAGTGGGGGAGGGGGAAGAAACACCCAAAAGGCAAATGGAAACAAAACTTATTCAATTAAAAAAACATATATTATTTTTAAAAATTAAAGAAGAAAAAGAAAAGGAAGACAAACTATAGACCGGGAGAAAATATTTTCAAATTGTATACCTTACATAAGATTTCAGAAAACATAAAGAACTCATTACTCAATAAAAAGAAAACGAAAATTCAAAAATTGTATAAAAGAATAGGCATCTAATCAAAGTCAACTTATGAATGCCTGATATAGACATGAAAAAGTACTCAAGATCTTGCTATTACAAAAGTTCAAATTAAAACTACAATGAATTATCAATACATACTTACTAGAATGACCATAATAAAAACAAATAAGTAGTAACAACTGTTGGCAAGAATAGAGAGAAATAGAGAAACTGACAATGCTGAGAAAGTAAAATGGTATGAATGTACTGAACAACAGTTTGACAGTTTTGCAAAGGTTATACACATAGAGTTACCATATGACCCCAATTCCATTCACTCAAAAGAAATGAAAACAAGTCCACACAAAGCTTGTACATGAATTTTATATCAGCATTGTTCAGAATAGCCAAGTAGGTTCATTTTGGAAACAACCCAAATGGCATCAAGTGGTAGAAAGACTGTTCTTCTGTAATAGATATCATGACATTAAAAAGCTAAGCAGTGTGATGTTGGTTCTGGAATAGCCAAAAAGACCAAAGGAACAAAAGAGAAACTAGAAAAACACCCACGCATATTTGAACATTTGACACATGACAGAACTAGCAATAGAACAACAGTGATGGACATTTTCAATATATTGTAGTGGGATGAAAGGCTATCTGTATTTAAAAAATCTGAAATCTTACTTCTTAGCATATACATAAATCAGTATCCAGGTGGATTAAAGATTTAAATGTTAAAGACAATTAACATAAAACACTTAGAATAAAGAATATCTTCCTGAGCTCATGTAGGGAAGAATTTACTTAAAAAAATGAAACATAAAAAGCACAATGTATAAAGGAAAAATTAATATATTTTATTACATAAAAACAAAGAAATTCTATTCATCAATGAAATAATAAGGCAAGAATGGTAATAGACTTTGCAGCTGCCCTAGAAAATTAATTCAGATTTTATACTAGTGAGGTGCTACTGTAACACCTAAAAATGTAAGCATAGCTTTTGAATTGGGTTCCAAATGCAGGAACAATTTTGGGAGTGTTTGGTATAAATGATCTATATTTCATTACTAACTACTAATAGTGGTTCTGGTAAGTGGTCACAACAATTATCAAAAGAAATTCATGTATCACCATGAACAGGATACTGCTAGAGATAGCAGCATTCAAAGTGCCCTGGTGAGGCCTTAGAAGTAAAGGAGGACTATGTTATTGAACACTGGAAGAAAGATGATCTTTGTCACACAATGGCAGAATTTTGGTTGAAATGAGTTCTACTGTTGGGTGGAAAATACAACCAACCTATAAGTGATGAACTTGGATATTTAGCTGAGGGAATTTCCAAGCAAAGTGTTGAAGATAGTTAGATTTCTCTTTGATATTTATAATAAAATCTAAGGGAAAAGAGATAGACTTTTTGAGTAATGATCTGTTAAAAGAACAGTACTTGCAATCTCAAGAATTCTCAGCCTATCTAGACAACCAATGTGCTCTGTAAACAAGGCCAATAGTATGGCTCAACAAACATATCAGAATTCTCAGTTCTATGGAACTAATAGATCCAGCAGAAGCCAGAAATGGAGGAGAGGCTATCCAGAAAGGATCTGTGGAGTACCCTCATATCTAATGGTATGGATCTCTTGACACATACAAAAGACTGACAAAGGTCTTTGAGAATTTTTTCTTAGCAGAAACTAACACAGAGGCTTAACTAAATGGCTGACATCAAGGGCAAAGCCACAGATCCAGAGATTAGGGCTCAGATGCCTGAAAGGGGGCAGGCCTAAGAAGGTGGGGATGTTGCAGAAACCAGAGAGCAAGGGTAACCCTGGAAGTTGGAGCCTAGAGGACTATGCCCAGAGCATTACTCTCAGGTCCTGACAGCAAATAGAATTTGTCCTATAGATATGCTAACTTACTTTAGACTGGTAACCCCTTTATTCTTCCCCTTTGGCCCTTTCAGAATGGGAATGTCTAACTTATGCCCATCTCACTGTTGTATTTTGGAAGTAGATAGCCTGTCTAACTTTTCATATATCTGGATAGAGAGGAAATTTGCCTCGGGATGAAATAAATCTTCACTAAAATGTGATTTAGGTAATGACTGAGACATGGGACTTTTTGATATTTATTTTTTAACATTGGTAAAATTGGTTTACAACACAGATTATTATTTAAACATATGAAATCACACCCTTCAGTTGTATGTTACCACACCATACCCACCACCAAGGTACCCCTTGTTCTCCACAGTAACCTACTATGCCCCCTCCATACTTTGCTTTCCACTTTCCCCCTCTGATAGAGTGAATTCTACATCGTGTGTCTAGGGTTTGTCATTAGTTTGGTTTTCTCTGATCCATTATTTTGTTTCCATATATTCCACATATATAAGTGAAATCATCTGGTATTTGTCTTTCTTCTTCAGAACAATTTTGCTTAGCATTATGCCCTCTGATTTCATTTACATTGGCAAATTTATTTTTTAATAGCTGAGTACTATTCCACATCTTCCTAATTGAATGAGTCAATATTTAAATGAATTTTGGAACTGAGACTTGATCCTGGAATGGGTTAAGGCTTTCAGGAATGTTATAGGTACAAGATACATCACATACAAGAATGTATCTTGTAAGACAGATGTGAATTTTTGGAGGCCAGAGAACAGACTGTACTGGGTTTGAATGATGTGCCCTCAAAATTCATAACCATCCCAGAACCTCAGAATGTGACTTTATTTGGAAACAGTAGCTTTGCAGATGTAATTAGTGAAGATGAGGTCATACTGGATCCAATGACTAGTATCTTATAAGAAGGTTGTGTACAAACATGGAGACATAAAATACAGGAAGGTATGATGTGAGAATAGAATCAGAAATTGGAATGATGGGTTATAACACCGATGAATGCTGGTAACCACTAGAAGCTAGAAGAGCAAAGAAAGGTCCTCTCCTAGAGCCTTTAGAAAGAGCATGGCCTTGCCAACACCTTGATTTCAGACTTCTTACCTGCAGAACTGTGAGAGGATACATTTCTATTTTAAGCCACTAGTTATAGCAGTCCTCAAAAAATAACAGTGATTTTACAAAAAACATTCCAATAAATTTTGTTGTAAGGAAAAACTACTGATACCACATTATAATCTCAAAAATAGTACGCTGAGGTAAAGCTGCCTTACACAAAAAATACATACTATGTGGTTTCAGTTATCTGAAGTTCTAGAACAGGCAAAAATAATAGTGGGAAAAATGAAGACCCTAGGTCCCTCTGGGAGGGTGGGGCAGGATTTAGTGAGAAGCATGACAGAAATTTCTGAGGTGATGGCAATTTGCTACATGTTGATAAGGGTTAGGTTACATAGATGTAATGGTGTTCTAGAGGTGGTCCAATGACTGTGCACATACCTTTCCAATTCCAAGTTCAGTGATAACCAATTAGTAGCTTGAAATCAGCCATGATACATACATGGAGTATGTGCACCACAGTAATCAGCAAATGATACAACTGAGTCTTTTTTTTTTCTTGTAAAGAGCTGGTTAAACATTAACCAAAACATTACTACAAATACTATACACTGATCAAAAGTCAGCAAAACAGACCTTAGATTTATGCATTTAACTGCATGCAAAGTTTACATTAAAAAAAAAAGTACATATTTAATTCCAACTAGCAATATGCATACTGGGGTAGTTAAGGGAACCATATCTTTACATATTTAATTTATTTTAAATACATCAGTGAAGAAAGATTGTTTGGTAGAAGGGTAGATGTGTGATAAAGTAAAATACTAATGACAGAATCTAGTTGGTGATGTAATGACTGTGATAAAAATTTTCCAACTTTTTTGTTTCTGAAAAGTTTTACTACTAAAGACTGGAAATATTTTTTTCCTATGTGGGTATCAAAAAATATTAACTGTATTTAATCCTATCATTTTAGGTCTTCAATTTTTATATTTTATTTTTAAAACCAAATTTACTTATTATATAATATAATGAAGGCAGAGAATCTAAGAACATTGCTCAAATATAAACAATTGAAGGGCATTTAAAAAATTCCTTTTCAGTTGATGGTAGGAACCTGTATGTACACCATGAAAACTAACTGGCAAATAGTACAAATGATGACAAAATCCTGAGCAGAAAGAAGCAATACTGGGGATATATGACTGAGGTTCCCAGTAAGATAGGAAGGTTAAGATCCAGCACAAACATGTAAAGT
The DNA here is from genome assembly GCA_004024945.1 of Uropsilus gracilis. Lineage (NCBI taxonomy): Eukaryota > Metazoa > Chordata > Mammalia > Eulipotyphla > Talpidae > Uropsilus > Uropsilus gracilis. The sequence goes on from PVHY01007567.1 coordinate 33,637, forward strand.
TTAATTTAGGTAGGAAGGATTCCCTAGCAGTGAATAACAAGAGTGGATAAATATGAGAATTAGGATAAAGAAGTTAGCAGAGTGCTACCATGGGAGAAGATTCTTGCTGTGTTTCCTCTGGAGTTGGAAGGAAGTATATCTGCTAAAATTAATGAAATAGGAAAGATTAATGAAGATCTAAAATAGTATTTATAAGGAATAAAAATAGCTGACTAGGAAATAGGCAACAGATCACTGAACAAGAAAGCTCTAGACAGTAACACAGATGAGGAACTTGTAGCAGCACCATTCAACAACTACAATTTTTTTTCCTAGTAATATTCAAATGCCATGTACAGAAATAAAACTTTAGATTGATTCAGGCTTGTGGTTTTTGCTGGTGGGTACTAGTTACAGACATAGAAGCAAGGAAAATGATTCACTAGCAAGAACACTGTTAAAAAACGGATGATGGAGGTCTAAGTGAGCAATCAAAGGAAGAGGAGACAGCAAGGGCTTCACAGAAGAAAATAAAAAAGTCAAAGAACTGGAGATTTCAACAGGGCTGAAACAGGGTATAACAAATGTAAAACAGTTGTGAGAACCAAAGGGTAAGAAAAAGATTGAGGCCAGAAAGTAAGATAGTGGAGTTTAAGATTTCAGGCGAAGTATATTTTTAGAGACAATATCACTGATTTAAGGTTATAAAGTAGCATAAGTATTATTCCCCCCCCAAAAAAAGCTTATATCAAGATATAGTATAACCACACTTAATGAACAATAACAAATATTTTTTTCAAACCATATATACAAGTGACACAGTCAAAAACAGACTTAAAGTTTAACCTGGATTTAAGCTATAGTGTTGTCAATTAACCTTGAGAAACATACTTATCCCTCAGAAGCTCAATTTAATTATCTATAAAATGGGATAGTAGTGTTATTATCTCTGGGGCTAATGTAAGGCTTAAATGAGTTAATGTGCAAAAATGTTAGAGAAAAAGTACAAATTAGTTCTCAAATACTATTAGCTGCTAGGATTTCTGTTTCTGAGTAAGATGAATTTTTTAAGCATACTTCATCCTTTTTCTCGCTGAATACAATTATAAAACCTGGAAAGAAAGTATGGAACATTTAAAGACTGTGAAAAGTACACAGTAGAAACCCAGAATGAAATAACAAGACTCCATGCCCAAATACAGCATAATCAAACTGCTGAAAAGAAGAGAAAGAATAAAAAGAGTAGAGGCTTAAGAGAAAGAGTTTAAACTTTAAAGTTTAAAGAGATGAATGTAACCCTAACTTTATACCACATATACCACACATATAATTCAGAAACTATTTCAAAAATGGTTCAGAGTTAACTATATAATCTAAAACTATAAATCTTTTAGAAGAAAACACCCAAGAAAATCTTTGTCTCTTCGGGTTACAAGAAATCTTAGTTACAGGATCAAAAGCAGAAGTCACTTAATAATGAGGAAGTTCATAGAGAAAAAACTACCAAAAAGAGAAATGATGAAAACAATATGATCCGTGATCCAGCAAAAGTATAAGATAGCTAGTAATGAATTTAACCAAAAAATAAAGGAACTGTGTGTTGAAAACTACAAAACACTGTTAAAAGAAATTGAAGAAAACACAAAGAAATGAAAAAATGTTCATGCTCCTGGATTGGCAGAATCAATATTGTGAATATAGGCCATTCTACTTAAACAAACAAACAAAACAACAACAAGACCCCAATGGCAATCTTCACAGAAATGGAGAAAAAAAAATCCCAAAATTTGTATAGAACCATAAA
>PVHY01007567.1:35519-66839 GCA_004024945.1 Uropsilus gracilis
CCTCCCTCCCTCCCTCCCTCCCTCCTTCCCTCCCTCCCTCCATCCACCCACCCACCCATCCATTCATCTATCCTATCTATCTATCCATCTATCCATCTATCTACCTACCTATCTATCTATCTGAGAGATGGTTATATACATATATATAAGGAATTAATTTATGACAAGAGCAAACAATGGAGAAAGGAAATATTGTCACTAAATAGTGCTGAGAAAACTGGGCAGATAGGCAAAAGAATGAAACTACATCACTAGATATAGCTTATATCATATACTAAAATCAAAATGAATTATTAAAGACTTGAGTATAAGGCTCAAAGTCATAAAATGCATAGGAGAAACCACAGGTTAAAAGCTCTTTGACATCAATCTTAGTGATGTCTGTGTGTTTTTTGTCTCCAATATAAAGAGAGACAAAAGAAAATATAAACAAATGGGATTATGCCAAACTAAAATATTTCTGGGAGTCCTGCTCACCAGCAGGCAGCCATCTCAGGGCTGCCTGTGTGCCTGGGTCCCTGGCCTTTGAGGCTCCCTTGCCAGTGGGGAGCAAAGGGGGTCAAGTTTCCTGGGTAAGTCCTCCGAGCTAGGTCAGCCACAGAGGGGGGATGGGGTGGGGGTTGTGTCCCCACCCTCCAGTGGATGGCTGCTGCACAGGGCAGCCATCTGCAGCTCGGGTAGGCAGAGTCATGTTGCCCTATGCTCCTAGCCCAAGGGGAGCACAGGAGGGCGCAGGCTCAGCCATCAGGGTCCACCCCCATGCAGGAGATACCTGTGCACGGGTGGGGAGAGGGAGCCCCTTCCATTTTGCTCTTACTCTAGCTAAACTTCAGAGGATAAAGAACATGGGCAACACAAACCCTAACATAGAACTGGTGAGGGACCATGCAAAACTCCAGCCCACAAGCCTGAGATGGACACAGCAGATGGACAACCAAGAGAACCAGTGCATTCAAGACAAGAGAAACAACTGTAGAGACATGATGTCACCATGGACACTTATGCGCTCACCAAGCCAAGAAGACCCAGGACCTCATTTTGGAGATGACTTCATGGAGAGCAACACCCCTCCCCACACTATGGGAGAGGAGAGGATGACCAAAGATGGGGTAATCAGCCCCACATCAAAACTGTAAACTGAGGCAGAGGAGATGATCTTCAAAGGTCATTCACAGATGCCTGTATTCACAGAGTTGACCAACACTGTCTGGGGGCAAGACCCCCTATATCTGACACCAGAGCCATAAGGTAAAGCAGCAAAGCAATGGAGATGGGATTGGAGAACACAGCCTGCAGCAAGAAAATATGGACAGATTACAAATGAATACAGACAGGCCACCCAACGCAAACTTAAGACTGAAAACCTACCAGCAAGGCTCGCCTGGTTCCAACAACAGTCCCTCATCCAGTGAAAGAACACTGCCACAAGAAAGAAACTAATGGACTTAGCACAACTAGTAAACAATAAAGAGTGTGGTTTGAGAGAATGGAAGGGGCACCAGAGGGAGGAGGGAAGGGAAGGTATCCCAAAAAAACACTTACAGAGGTTGTGATCTAAAGAAAAAAATAAATTAAAAATAAATAAATAAATAAAATATTTCTGCCTGGTGGAAGAAAACACTGCTAAAATGAAAAAGATCCCACTGAATGGTAAATATTTGCAAAGAATACATCAGACAAGGGGTTAATGTATCACATATATAAACAACTTGTACAACTCAAAAACAAGAAATATACAACCCTGTTAAAAATGGGTAGAAGATCTAAATAAATATTTCAACAAAGACAATATACAGATGGTCAACAGATGCATGAAAAGATGGTATGTATCACTTATCATTAAGGGAATATAAATCAAAAAAATCAAAACAAGGAGATTTCACCTCATACCAGTTAGAATGGCTATTAACAAAAACTCAAGAAATAAAAAAGACTGGCAAGAATGTAGAGAAAGGAGAAACCCTCCTACCCTTTTTGGTAGGAAAAGTAAACCAGTGCAGTCATTGTGAACAGGTGTATGGAGGGTTCACTCACACACACACACACACACACACACACATAATAATAATAAGGACAACCATATGATTAAGTAACCCTACTTCTGTATATTTCCATGAATAATACAAAAACATGACTCTGAAATACACAAACCTCTGCTAAGTGCAGCATTGTTCACAATAGTCAAGATATGGAAACCACCCCTAATAATAGAGGAATGAATAAAGAAGATATGGTGCATATGAAAAGTTCATTCATAAAATAGATGAAATCTTCCCCATATAGATGAACCCTGAGGGAATTATGCAAAGAGAAATAAGTCAGAAAAAGACAAATACTTTGATTTCACTCATTTATGAACTGTAAAGAAAACAGACACACACCTTTAAAATCTCACAAAATGGTGGTTACTAGAGGGGAAAGCTGGGGGAGAAGGGAGTTGCAGGGGAAGGAATAGACAGAAGGAACTGACTGGTGGTAGGGTGTGACTAGACAATTGGTGGTCCGTGTGGTGAGAAAATTTAACCTTGGAACCTATACACTGTGAACTAATACCAACTCAATAAAAAAGCATGTCAGGCTTTGTGAAAATTACAAAATTTCAAGACTCAAAAGATGCCATTAAAAGAGGTAACATCAATGAAAATGACAGAAAAAGATATCACAAAATTTTCTCCTCCACAGAAGCAAAAACAGTCACAACTAACTCTTCAGAATTCTGAAAATTAACAAAAGGCTTGTAGCAATCTGGGGAATAAATATTCTAGTAAAACAGCTGAACTGGAAGGGATTATGCTAAGCCAGGGGAAAAAAAAAACAGAAGGAGAAACACAAATACCGGATGGTTTCACTCATATGTGGAATACAGAAAAGCAAAACAAGGGGCCAGACAAAACCAAAGCAAAACCAAACTCTAGAAATCTGTCTGTAAAATTGAGGGGGAGGAAAAAGGTGGAAAGCAATATGTTGAGGGTGAACAATAGACTGTGGCGAAGGACTTTGGATAACATGCATCTGAGAAGGTGTGATTTTATGCCTCTCAATTAAATACAACATTGTAACCCAATGTTACTGCAATAAAAAAGGAAAAAATTAGAAAAATGCCGAATCTCTGTAATAGTGAGTTTTGTGGAACTTTGATACCCTCTCTCCCCCATTCTTCTTTCCCCCTGGGGAATGAGGTATGCATAGGGTGCTCTGGAAAGCTCCACCATATTTTTAGGAATCTAGAAAGCCAATGCAAACAAGCGCTGCCTACATGGCTACAGTTACGTGCATGTTTATGGAAACTGATAAAGGCTGTATGTGCTTACCTCTGACTAAACTTGAGGTTCTGTAAAAGTTTAAGTGAAATGTAGGCAAAGATGGAACCATGTGCTTAATTTGTACATGAAAATACCTAATTTCTCAATGCTGGGAAAGGTACTAATTTCACCTCACTCCTGTGAGAATTACCTCTATCAATAAAATCAGACAATACAAACTGCTGAGGTATGGAGAAAAGGAAATCTATGTACTCTTGGTGGGAATATAAACTGGCCCAGCCCTTATAGAAAACAATATGGAAGTTCCTCAAAATACAGAAAATAGATATGCCATATTATCCAGTAACCCCAGTCCTTGGTATCTATCCAAAGAATGCAAAAACATAAATTTAAAGGCATACATGCACTCCTACCTTCATTGAAATACTATTTACAAAAGTCAAGTTATGGAAACAATCTATTTAGCCATTAACAGATTAGTAAATAAAGAAGATGTGGTACATAAATACAACAGAATACAACTCAGCTATAAAAAGAGAAGAACTCTAGCCATTTGCAATAGCACAGAAACTGGAAGAGATTATGATAAGCAAAAAAGTCAGAATGAGAAAGACAACAGATGATTTCACTCAAATGCAATACAGAGAAATAAAAAAAAAGGAACAGACAAAACTAAACCAAAACAAATGCTTCAAATCTGACTGCAAAATGGAGGTTACTAGAGAAGAGGGTAGGGGGTGGAAACATAACGGGGAGGAGGTTCAATGGACTATGGTGGAGGACTATGGGTGTTTTGATGGTGAGTGTAGCACGGTGACATTCTTTGAAAGAGGTGTGAACCTATTCCCCTAAGTCATATCCAGTGCTGTAAATCAATGATACTTCAATTTAAAAAAAGGTTAGAAATATTTTAATAAAACTCCACACTTAAAAACTGAAGACACTGCTAAATTAAAGGAGAGCACATATTATATGATACCATCTACATGAAATGTCTAGAAATCCACAGGGAATTAGTGTCTGTATGGGATAGTAGTGAAAACAGGGACTGAGAATCATCTTTGGGGTAGTGGAAATGTTTTAAAATTGGGGTGATGCTTGACCAATTGCAAGTTTGCTACAATCTACTGAATTATGCATTTAAAATGAGTTGTATGGTACACAAAGAATAATTCAACAAAAATGTAAAAAGTAAATAAAATAACCCAACTACATAAGAAATTCATTTCTATAACAAAAAACCAGAAACTTAATGAACAGTGTTATTCTTGAATGCTGGAGCAAGGACCTCTAAAAAACTGTTGCACTATAAAAACAAAAAGGACAATGTCAAAAATTGTCAAGACCAAATTTTGACAAGTCTTTGAATTAAACTAAAGGTTACAAACAATATGAGAAAGTTATTCAAGAAAAACAGCTGACTCTCAGTAAGAATAATAAGATTTGCTGCATTTTAACTTTCTATAATCTCATTTCCTTTTCTTCAGCTTTGCAGAAGCTTTGAAATTCAATGCTCTCACAACTATGCTAGTTGTAAAAAAATAGTAGCTTAGCTGACACTAGAAGAAACAGCAGTTCTAGAGCTCTTGAAAGTCCCATCCTCAGAGAACTAACTCACTGTTTGAGCTGTCTAGGACCTCACTGAAAAGGGGCATTCTAAAGGTTTATCTTTGGCTTGTTTCATATCTCATTCTCTGGAAATAGCCCATCCCTAGAGCATTTGTTAAAGCCAATCAGCAGGGATTGTTTAAAACTGCAGTTATTTGAGATGGTATTACAAGTTGGGGGTTACAAGAGGCTAACAGAAAAATAGAAAAAAAGCTTAAAAGGAACCTTAAGGAGTCACACTTCCTGATTTCAAAATAACCTACAGACCTACAGTAATTAAAATAGTATGATCCTCGCTTAAAGACAAACATATAGACCAGGAAAAAGACTAGCGTCCACAAACAGACCCACATATATATACAGTCATATATCCCTTACTGACAAGGATACATTCTGAGAAGTGCATTCAAGTGACTGTGTCCCTGTGTAAAAGTCAATCCAAGTCATTAGAAGTTTCTCTCTATCTGATACAGGCCCTTATAAATTTTGTTTCACTGCTTTCAATAAAGCAGATCTTTTCAACAGCCCCTGTTACTTTGTTCTTGTTCTTCAAGATCTCACAATGCTGCAATGCTGGAATAGGACATGCCTGAATGACTAGCAATAGCCATCACTGATTTTCCACTTTTGTAGTCTTCAATCACTATTAATTTCATTTCCAGGTGAATCATTCCATGTGGTCTCTCACCAGCATCATTAACAGGGGATTTTGTATGCTTAGGTGCCATGATGAACAAAACAATGAGATTAAATCAAGAACAAGAGGAAATGAAGCTATCAAGAGATGTGGTAAACCCAAGATGTATGATGCTGCAGCCAGGCATGAAATACTACCACATATGAAAGCTACAGAGTCATTAGGCAATAGAAATTTCTGGGCTGCTATCATATCTGAGGTTGCTGTTGACCAAAATGTTATTATGTAAGTCATTACTAGAGTTAACTGAATATACACTATATTATCATCTATTCAACAAACAGGGCTAGTAAAACTGGATAGCCACATATAATAGAATAAAACTGGAGTTAAATCACCGACAAAATTTTAAATGGATTAAAGACTTCAGATTAAGACCTGAAACTAAAACTCTAAGAAAACAACGGAAAAGCAGATACACTGGTGTTGGCAATGACTTCTTAGAGATAACCTGAAAAGCTTGGCAACAAAAGCAAAAATAGATAAGTGGGTCTATATCAAACAACAAAGAAACAATATAGTGAAGAGGAAACCTACAGAATTTGAGAAAATATTTGCAAACTATGTGTCTGATAAGAGGTTATTTCTAAAACATACAGGGAATTATTACAATTCAACTATATAAAAAGAAAACTTAATTAAAAAGCAGACAATTTGAAGTGACATTTCTCCAAAGAACACATACAAATGGTCAGCAAGTATATGAAAAAGTGTTCAGCATCACTAATCATCTGGGAAATGCAAATCAATATCACAAAGAGATATCACCTCATAGACTGTTAAGATGGCTATTATCAAAAAGATAATAGATAACAAGTATTGGTGAGAATCTGGAAAAACTGGAATCTTTCTAACTGTTGGTGGGAATGTTAAATATTGTTACGTGCAATGGAAAATAGGTCAGTTCTGTGAAAGATTAAAATAGAATTATCATGCGATGAATCAATTCTACCTATGGGTATTTATTCAAAATAATTGAAATCAGAATCTCCAGGAAATATCTGCACTCACATAGTCAATGCAACACTGCTTATGATAGGCAAGATGTGGAAATAACTTAAGTATCTATGGATGAGTAAAGAAAATGTGAGGGCCGGGCACGGTGGCTCGTGCTTGTAAGCTTCAGCCTATGAAGCGGCAGGGGCTAGGGATCGCGGTTCGAGTCCCACCTGGGGCCCGTAGCGAGACCTAGTTCCAAAAAAAATAGCTGGGCGTGGTGGCGCGCGCCTGTAATCCCAGCTACCTGGGAAGCTGAGGCTGGGGATTGCTTGAGTCTGTGGTACCCCGGGCAACGAGAGCCTGCGGTTCCACGGGCAAAAATAGCAAGACCTAGTCTCCAAAAAAAAAAAAGAAAATGTGAAAATACAACTCAGAAGATCAGAAGATAAGGCAGGAAAATCTGTGTTGAGAAGAATCATCCTTTTTAAAGTTCAACCAGAAATCAACTAAGTATCTCATCTCATGCAACTTACATCATCTTATTACTGAAGAAGTCTGATAAACTCCCATACCTACAGTTATTTAAGGTTGGTGTTTAAAGAAAAAAAAATCACAATCCCAGAATGAAAAAAATAATGTTAAACTGGATTATATGAACATCTATATTATTTGCTTTGAGGGTAAAAGACTTGTACACTGAAAACTAATAAATGTTGTTAAAATCAATGATACCATGTGGACTGAAGCTACTGTTAAAATGCCAGAACTACCCAAAGTGATCTACAGATTCAATGCAACCTCCATCAGAATCTCAGAGGAGTTTTGCAGAAATAGACAAATCCATTCTAAAATTCACATGGGACTCCAAATAAGAAAATCAATACTAGAAAAGAAGAATAAAAATGAAGTAGTTTTACAGTTCTTGGTTTTGAAACTTACTACAGAACTACAGTAATTAAAACAGTATGGCTCTTAGCACAAAGATATATATGGCAAAGGAACAAATGACTATAGAATCTAGAAAGAGAACCTCACATATATGGCTAAATGAGTTTTAGAGAAAGTGACACCACCATTCAATAGGGAAAAGACAGTCACATCAACAAATAGTGTTTAGAAAACTGGACACCATATGCGAAAAAACAAAGTTGGACCTTTACCTTATACCACATAGGAATGAAAAAAAATGCAAAAGGGATAAATGATATAAGAAAATACAAAAGGGATAAATGATATAAGAAAAACTACAAAACTCTCAGAAGATAGCATATGTGAAAGGCTTTATGACACTGGATTTGGTAATGATTTCTATTCGACACAAAAAGCTCACAGGAAAAAAAAATAGAAAACAGGATTTCATCCAAAGTGAAACTTTCTATGTGTACCAAAGAACACTATCAATAGAACACAAAGGTAACCCATGGAATGGGAAACGTTTGCATACCATATATCTGACAAAGGATTAATATATCCAGAATATAAAAAGAACTTCTACAAGTCAAAAAAAAACCAAGGTTGTTTTTTTTAATGGACAAAGGTCTTAAACATTTCTCCAAAGAAGATATACAAATGATCAAAAAAGCACATGAAAAAATGTTCAGTATTACTAGTCCCCAGGTAAATGCAAAATAAAACTAGAGTTCACACCCATTAGGATGACTATTATTCAAGAAACTGGAACCTTGTGCATTGCTGGTGGGAATGTAAAATGTATCACCTCTATGAAAAAATTAAGTTGGTTCCTCAAAATATTAAACACAGTATTACCATATGGTCCAGCAATTCCAACTGTGTGGGTATATATACAAAATAATCAAAAGCAGGGACTCAATACATTGAGGTTCATAGCAGCATTATTCATAGTAGTCAAGTGGTTAAAAACAATACAGCACCTTGACAGATTAATGGATGAATAAAATGTGGTGAATACATATAAGGGGATATTATTCATCCTTTAAAAGGAAAAAAATTTTAACACATGCTACAATGTGGATAAATTTTGAAGACATGCTAACTGAAATAAGCCAGACACAAAATGACAAACACTATATATGTCCACCCCAGAGCAGTCAAATTCATAGAGACACAAATTAGAGTGGTGGCTGCCAGGAGCTGAAGAGTAGAGGATGGAGAATTACATGTTTAATGGGTATAGAGTTATAGTTTGGGAGAAGAAAAAGTTCTGGAGATGAATAGTGATGAATTTACAGAACAATATTGATATACTTAATGTCATAGAAATTATGCTTAAAAATGGTTAAAATGGTCAATTTTAGGTTATGCATATTTATCATAATTTTAAAAAATGTACTCTACAAAAGACACTGTTAAGAGAATGAAAAGACAAGTTTTAGACTGGGATAAATATTTCCAAATCATATGTCCAACAGAGAATTGTGTTTAGAATACATAAAGAACTCTCAAAAGTTATCAAGAAGAAAATGAACAACCCAATTAAAAAACAGCAAAAGATTTGAACAGACATTTAAGCAAACAGGATATAAAGATGACAAATAAGCATATGAAAAGATGTTCACCACCACTAAGAAATTAAGAGTCATTAAGAAAATGCAAATTAAAACTACAATGAGATACCATTTCACATCTATTAGAACAGCTAAAATAAATACCAACAATACCAAAAGCTGACAAAGATGCAACTAGAACTCTCATACATTGCTGGTGAAAACGCAAAATGATTAAGCCACTCTGGAAATGGTTTGGCAGTTTCTTATAAAGTTAAACTTACACTTACCATATGACCCAGTAATCCCACTTCTAGATATTTACCTTAGAGAAATAAAAATTTATGTTCACACAAAAACCTGTATAAAAATGTTCACAGCAATATTATTCATAATCACCATAACCTAGAAATACCCAAATGCACTTCAATGAATGAATGAATGAATGTACAAACTTTGGAATAACCATATAATGGAATGCTACTCGGCAAAATGAATGAACTAGTGACACATTCAACTTGGATGAATCTCAAAGGCATTATGATGAATGAAAGAAGGCAGTCTCAAGGGGTTATATATTTTATAATTCCATTTACATGGCATGCTCTGAAAGATAGAACTAGAGTGATAGAGAACAGATCAGTGATTATCAGAGCTATGGGTGGTTGCTGGGATGACTATAATATATACAGTATGAGGAAGTTTTAAACGGATGGAGTTGTTCTCTATCCTGGTTGTGGTGGTGGTGGTTACATGAATCTACATAATTTACATGATTCACAATTCACAGCGGTACCCCCCCCAAAAAAAAAACCCCACAAAAACAGGCAGTTTTATTGTAAGTTCATTTCAAAAATAAAAGATTAGCTATTATATTATTATCATAATCATCAATATTTACACTTTACTGATTAATAAAAATATTCAGAATCAGTTGTGAAATAGAATTTAAAAGACATTAAGGTCATTTTCTGTCTGGTACAAATAACTTAATAGAGAAAAAAGTCAACAACACTAAATGGAAAAGCTTTACAACTTCTACTAACTCCTCTCCTTAATATTCTATATCAGGATAATATGCTCTTTCTAGATCATTTCCTATAAACATTGTCATATACTGAAAATGGAATTAAATAGTGCTCAACTTAGTCTTGGACCATAGGTCACATTCCTAAATCTAACACTGTAAGAAAACTCTCGACTTGCCTTTTGTGCCTAATTTTATCTTCCTCTTCATTGAGGTCATGTACTTGTCTGCACTTGTCTTTTTGTGGTATGCTGTGAAGGTTTAAAGCAAGGAGTTTCAAAGATAGGAAAAAGAACAGATTCATACACCACCCACACCGCCCCCCACAAATACCAGGTACTGCTCTAAATGCTTTGTACGTATTATCTCACTTATTCATCCTAGCAACCCTATTATATAGCCACCATTAATATTTTCATTTTACAGATGAAGAAACTGAATGAAGCAGACTGACAACTTGCTTAGCATCTTAAAACTAGTAAGTGGGGGAGCCAGAATTTTCCCAGCATTGTGCCAGTTCCCAGCAGATTGTTCATTTGTTATCCATGCCTTCTTTCACCACTGCTCTTACATGTCTATGGTCTCTTAGTCTCTAACAAATCATTCATTCATTCTCAGGGTTTTCCCTCTCAGCTAAGAACAGATAATTCCCAATTCTATCTAGCTGTGACATCTCTCCTGAGCTTCATTGCTGCATTTCCAAGTAACTGTATTTGATGATCCTGCCATTCTCACAAATACACCATGTTTAAAATCAAACTCACCATCTTTCCTCAAAATTTCCCCATAAACATGACCTTGAAACTTCAGGGTTATCTTTGACACATTCCTCTCCATTGACTCTCCTTCATTATAATCAACAGGTTTTAACAATTCTTCCTTTGTAATGTCTCTTATAGCCATACATACCTCTCTTTCAAGTCCATTGCCATCATTTTAGTCCAGAACTTCATGCCTAAATAACTTAATACCGTGTAACCATTCTCCCTGATGCCAGCTCTTCCTCTTTCTCATCTAATTTATTAATCATTTACAAATACTGCTTTTATTGTGTTATTCCTGGCTCAAAAAACTATAACCATATTACAACCAATTAACTAAATGAATAACTAATTCTGTAAAGGTCTATACTAACCACCAAATGAAAGTTCAAAAAATTTAGTTACCTTTAACTTTCTCTCACAATTTCCCCAAACATGTCATAGTGCTCACACCATGTGCTACAACTGAAAAGTATTTCCTTCTCCTTTCTCAAAAATAGATAGTATTAAAAGAATATTTAATGCTTACCTCCTCTGAGAGGTCTTCTTCAGTGATGCCAAAGTTTGCCTTTCCCTCCTCTGATAGTCTACAGCACTTAACACTTAACTTAGCTTTCTTACTAAAAGTTACATGTTTTACTCTCCAACCACACTGTAATTGGCACAAAAGTCATTAACCACTTTAGAAACCACAAAGTTCTGTGCAATTTTCACAATGCCTAGAAGATTAAGGTTAAACTAATTATGGTAAAGTAAATAGTATTTATTTTGTGCTAATTTAATTTGTGCTCAGCCTAAAGACCCTTCACCACCTAGCCTCACCAATCTTTCCAATAGCATCTCCTATCATTCTCTGCCACGTCCCCTACTTTTTGTCACACTGAACTTTTCACTGTTCCCTAGATGCATCAGGTCTTCACAACCTTGTTCCTATTCACTCACTATTTACAATGCCCCCTTCCCCTATTTACCTGACAAATGCCTGTGGATCTGTCAACACTTAATACAAAGGTCAACAGCTCCTGACTCCCCCAACTAGACCAGATATTATTCTCTGCTACCTCACCATTGAACTCACTTCTTTATAAGAGCAGTTTCTATGTTGATTGTAACTGTGTATGTACATCTTTGTCTCTCTCATAGAACTATACATCCCTCCAATTAGTGAGTTTGTCCTTCCCTTATCCCTTCATTAATTCTTCTTATCTAAGCTAAAGCTTTGTCTCAGAGAAAGAACATTTCAAAATCAGTGGCCATCACATACCTTGGTAATAAAGGGCCTTAAGGAAGGAATGACGGTCAGCCCCCTGAAATAAAGACTTTTCTATTTCCATTTCTCGCCGGGTCAGCTGTTTGCTCTTTGCAAATCTTTGTGGCAGGCAAAGGATGCGCTGGCGCTCCGAGATCCTTTCTTCAATGTCTTGAAGACGCTTCTGTATTGCTTCAGGGGTTGCCCTAAGCCTTGTCCTCTGAAATCAGAAAAGCAAGATGGCACAGACTGTAAAGGACCCATTATGAAACTGATAACCTGAGGCCTCCAACAAGAAAAAAAGATGACAGTTTATAGAGATATTAGTAAAGAATTCAAATAGCTTTTCTTTTGCTAAGGTCCCTATCCTAGAAACCAAAGAAGATTCAGATACAAAGTTCAGTTTTATGAGAATTCAAAATAAAAAGGTTCTCGGTACCAAATAGAGAGATCTTGCTGTTTATTCTCCAGAACAAAAAATGTCCTACTCACCTTTTCACCTGAAACATGATTCTTCCAGATCAAGATTTCTGTTTCATTGAGTCCTAGTTCCCTGAGAGAAGCAATTTCCCGATCCTTCTCATGCAGTGTCTGGAATTGGGACAAAGTCATAGTCCCAGCTGCTTCTTTTCCGAAGGGCTTGTACATAGTACCAGGAGCAAAGCTCTCTTTTTTGGACATACATCTGCAATGCAGAAAGGGAGTGAGGATATCTTCAAGTACCACAGTTCAGAGACAGGACTCACTTTTAATAAAAAGTTACCATGAAAACCACTGGCAGTTTCTCTCTCATGTCCTATTTCTAGTGCTACTGCAATAAAATGGCATGCCACCAACAGCATCTTCATCCAAGACTAATAAATGACCAAATCAAATGTTTATTGGGTATGTACTATGCATCCAATACTGTGCTAGGTACTGAGGATTTAACAATAAAAAAGGTAATAATGGTCTGTGCTCTTGGAAGAGGCAAGTAAATAAAAAATGACAACACTGAAGACATAGAAAAGTATTTAGTGTCTTCTATGAAGACACAGAAAAGTATTTAGTTCAGACCCAGAGGGGTCAGGGAAGGTTCCCAGAGGGAGAGACACAGAAGAAAATCTTGCCTAATAAATAAAAGTTTGCTAAAGAAAGGTGGGCAGGAGAGGAGTGCAATATCCAGGCTTTAAGAGGGGCCTGTGATATACTCTATCTGCTTACAAAATTAATACCTACTCCTCAATGGACACAGAGGTATCAAGTTGATGCTGAAGGAGGCTTTTCAGCTGCCTCTCCCCTTCTGTTTCCAACTCCTCCAGAACGTGCTCATCACTCTTCACACAGCTGTTTACCCTGGAATAGATACAAAAATGTACACAGAAAGTAGAAGAGACAGTGGATCTCAGAACATATTCTTTTTCTAGATTATCTCACTTTCATTACCCCATTTCTCTACCAATTCATCACTCTTTATTGTTCACTTTACAAACATTTGCTAAATACACGTACACACAACCCACTATGCTAGGTATTGACAGAAGTCAAGACAAGTCAGTATTCAAGCCATAGCCCCTATTCTCAATATGTCTGTAATTTACTTAGAGGCAATGTATGTGGATGTGTTTAGTGCCCGTGCCTGCAGGGAAAGGTAGAAAGAGGAACGAGGGGGAAAGAGAGAGGGGCAGAGGAGAGAATAATGATATAAAGATGTATATACAAAATTAGTAGGAATTCAAAGAAGAAAGGCATAATTGGGAGTTAGGGTGGTAAAGAAGGCTTTGGAAAGGTAATTCTTAAACTGCTATTTGAAGGACTGGGTGTGATAAGGACAGGAGAACAGGGAGCACAAGTATAATGAGACAGAAATATGTTTTAGGGGATAATGAGAAGTTCAATTTAGTCAGTATTCAGGTATGGGAGCACTGAATTAGATTCAGATTGTGAATGGACTTAAATACACGGAGTAAGGGGACTGGGATTTAATGTATTGGTATTAGAAAATAATTTATCAGGCAGTTAAGTGACATGACAAAAGTAACGGTTTAGGGAAATGGATATGGTTATAATATGGATTAGAAGGAAAAAATAGCACCAGTTAGAAAATGATTTAAATTTATCAACCATAAGGTGATGAAGGTCCAAACTGGAGTGGTAACAGTGGAAGTAGAAAGGAAAGATTAGAAGAAACCTTTTGAAGGTAGGGAGATGTAAGGGAGAAGTGAGAGATAACCTTCAAATTCCAAGCTGTGTAACCGAGAGAATGATGGTACCAGCAAAGCAAAGTAGCAGCTCTAGAATGAACAAATGATTTTGGAACCGTAAAGTCAGCATTGTTTTAGCCACATTGCGTCAACAAGCTATTACAACTGAAACCACAGCAATAAGTAGCAGAAGTACTGCAATGACTTACTGAGTCTGAGGTGACAGGATTAGTGATACAGGTTAAAAGGAAAATAAGAGATGAGAGATGGCTACACAGATGAGCATCTAAATCTGAATATAGGAATCTTGAGCTATCTGTGTGTCAGGATCTGGAGCCAAAAGAGCTTTCCAAAGGAGAAAATGTAAAAACAAATGCGATGAGCATCATAACATTTTATAGTCAGGCACTGGACAAAATCCAGGTAATGTTAACATGAGCTAATTAACCTTAAATCATTGAAAATTCTTGCTAAAGTATAAAGAAATAAGACCACTTAAGTATGAAACAATTATAAAAGACAAAAACACTGTGAGTTAACCATAAGGAAAGTAAATATTAAAATACCTTCCTTATAAAAAAAAGTCCTTTCCTTTTGGGGTTATGTTGAGGCTTAAAGTATTCCCCATTATTATAACCTAGAGTCCCATGCTCTGGAAAGACTTAGATCTATTTTGAGAAATTTTTAAATATCCTTAGAGTGAGGTTTTAAAAATTCTTTTCTTAAATATCTTAAATTTTACTTAAGATTTAAAATTTCAGAAGTTCTAAGCTAAAGTGGCTTTCAAATGAATCAACCACAGCTAACTACACAGTATATACAAATCCCTGAACTGTTTAGTGAAAAAAAGAAAAAAAGCAAGTCACAGAAAGATTCAGTGTCTCTTCACATAAAGCTGAAAAATGGATAAAACTTGAAACATTTTGTTTAGAACTAAATTCATAGGCGGTAGAACTATTTCTCTTCAAATCAAGGGGATGATTAATGAAAAATTCTGGATAATGGTCGCCTTAGGGGGAGGGAGGAAAAATAAACAGGGAGGCACACAAAAGGGGCCTTCCAAGGTGCCTGTGAGGTTCTATTTCTAAAGCCTATCGTGGATACGAGTCTATTCTCCCTTAAATTGTAAAGCTACGTTATTTTGCATGTATGAAATATACAACACCACACGTTTTTAAGTTATTTTGAAGCAGAGAAAATCAGAAAGTCTTTTAAATGACGCAAAGAATGGACAGTGCAGGAGAGCACATCAGTACGAATTGGACATGCCCCACCCAATTCCAGCGTGATTATTTCACTTGCAGAATGAATCCAAAAGTAATGTAGTGGAGTCTAAGACAGGCTTTGTGCGCTGTCGCTAATGGTGAGGCTCAGACTTTCCGCAACCACCAGCCCAGTTAAAGGTGTCATTTCCTGAAGAACCAGTAGAGGGAGCTGCTCGCAGCAGAGGCTTTCCACTCCACTAATACATCAAACCGGTTTTGTTTCTTATAAATTGTCAAAACAAAGTACCACCCGCTTACTTTAGATGAAAAAGCCACAAAAACCCTCTGGGCACCCGAGCCGAGCCAGTGTTCCTCAATGGACAAACACTATAAATAAACGCGTCTACTCTGAGCCATAGTATTCGGAAGAGGAAGGGTGAGACAGCAAGAAGCTGGCCCGGGTTTCTCTGTCACTGGCCATCAGTCCGCCAAGACCCTTTTACCTGGGTGGGTTCGTTTGAAAGAGGAAGGGGCCACAGCGTCCGTCCTGCTCCGGGGGTCGGCGCCGTGGCCTGCGTGCCAGTGCTGGGAACGCATTCCTGCGGGAACCCGCCCTGGAGGGCCTTCCCGAACTTCGCCCAGCAGGCCAAGCTAGCCCGTCTCCCCTCCTCCCTCCTCCTTTGTTTTCCCGCTCACACGAAACCGCGTCCGGTGGTGACAACCCAAACACAAAGTAGCAAAAGCCATTTTCAAAAGTTAGAAGTAAAACAGGTTTCCCCTGGTCGCCTGCTCTCAGACAAACGCTTACCTCTTCATGTTTCCACAGGCCCCTATTCCTAACTTGGGTAAATAGGCTATGGACTTCAAGTCCCAGACCTCTGCGCGGCATACTCTAAGGGGATTGTGGTGGAGTCTAGGCCTCTGGGAATTGTAGTTCGGCAGAACAGAGGAGCCGAAAGAGAAAGTGTTGAGTAACCGCTGTGTTGTAGATTGTGCAAATATCTCTCTTGAATTTCTCCTGTAGGATTAAAGCAACGCAGAGAACATTCAGCTCATAAATCTAGGAGTTACCCTTGACATTTTCACTCTCATCCAGTATCACCTGTAATTTCCCTCAAATAGAGCCCTAATAATAATACTTCAGCTTTGAAGTACTACTCTGACCTACCTGTGGTTTCCACCCAAGGTTCAGGTCCACCCTCCTACAATCAGAAACAAGTTGGACATATCACTGGCATGAGTGATCCTTTTTCTGTCTGTAACTGAGATTTACAAGACATTGCACTTCCTACTGTGAGAATCAAAAACCCATCTGTTCATGCCCATAAATGTTTTTATTGAAAATTACGATGAATCAAGAGAAATGTATAGGATAGTAAGTCAAGAGCATGACCTCTTAGTTCCCAAAAATGGAAATACAAATGCCTTTAAGTATATGAAGAGATAGTTTCACTTATGAGATGAAAATATTAAAGGATACTTACTATATACCTGGCTGTACTCAAAATTGTCAAGGTTATTAAAGCGTGGAAAATCTGAGACTCTGTCAAAGGAACAAAATGAGACATGACTAAATTTAATGTGGTGTCCTGAATGGGATCTTTAAAGAGAAAAAGGGTTCTAGGTAAAAACTAAGGAAAAAGGAAATGTGAATAAACAATGCACTTTTATTTGTTCATTAGCTGTGACAAATATACCACTTATAAGATATTAACACTAAGGGAAACTGAGTGGAGATATAGAGAACTCTACTGTGAAATTTCCCTGTAAATCTGAAGTTCTTTTAAAAAGTAACATTTTCAGGTGCTGGTAATGAACCAAGCCTGTTAATGCACTTGTTTTGTTGATAATGTAGGGAAATTGGTACAACTTCTATGGTGGGCAACTTGAGGATACACTTGAAATTAATGTGCATTTGCTTTAGTATAGCAATTCAACATAGAAAATTCACTGTGAAATTGTCACAAAATATTGCAAACAATTTAAATATCCCCAAATGTGATATTCATTTGCTGGTAAAGTATGCAGCAGTCCCAACTACGACAACGTAACTCTATGGACTGAAAGTTGGTTAATCCAACAGCAATGTCTGTAAAAATGAGTATGGTATGTTTCCATTTCAATAAAAAAGGGGGAATATATATATATATATATATATATATATATGTATTTGCCAGTCTATATATAGAACATTTCAGGGAAAATAGACAAGTGGTGTCTTTTAACCAGTTAGGGGAGAATAAACATTGCATGTGTGCACTATATCAAAGTATGGATATTTTCTTTTGACTCAGTGGCACGCAATTGTTTTTTTCTGCAACTAATTTGCAGGAAAAATAAAAGTATGGTTTAAACATCACCTGCTAGGCTGGTCATCCATGAGCAAATATCACAAAGTTATTAGTAGGTTAAGACATTCAAACTGTGTCATCATGCTCTAGTTAGAAAACCAAAGAGCAGCTACTGAAAGACATTGTGCTTTCTATCCTGACAACTTCTAACAGATGGAAAATGTCATAGAAAGTGTCATCTACAACCTGTCATCTACAACTTCTATGCTCTTGAATCACACAGATAAATGAATGCAGATATAATATGCACTACTGTGTGACTTGGGGTTTTGGCAGAGAACATGGATGGAATATAAGCATAAACAAATGTGGGTTATATCCCAACCTGCACCAAGTAAATCTAAATCCTGTATGGTGGTGGGGATATTGCTTAACCAAACACTCCAACTGACACATTAATCAACAGGGAAATGGAAAAACATGCCAAGATTGCTAACACTTCCCTCCTGAGAAGGTTGCAAAGGGTGAAATACTACATACAATATTGCATACAGTTTCTAATAAAACATACATCCTGTTGGTACTGAAGTAATAAACACTACATTACAAATCCACTAGGTGGGATGCATGGAGAATGAATGGCTAAAAAAGACATTCACACAGAGTGGGATTGCAACTGGAAAGGTCATAAGTAAGTTTTCTATGTACTTGGGTATAACTGAAGCCAATCCTAGTGGTAGATACCAAGGGACAAACACTCAGAAAATTGCACTAGAAGAAAAACCAGGCTATTTCTAGCTCTGCCAAACTTATTAACTGTGGAATAATAGCTATTCTATTTCCCATAGCATCCCTCTCCCTACTTTAAAAGGTTATCAGACAGTGCATTAAAAGCTTTGAGATTTCTAGATGTTATTCATAGGCATAGTGATCTTACCGTGAGGTAATTTCACAATTTCACCCCTAGAATAATTTATGACAAACTGAAAAATATGCCTCATTTGTCTTTCTGACAGTTTAACAAGGTTAGTTTAATTAAGCCTGAAGCTCCTCCTTAACATAGATATACTTTCAGGGTTTGTCCTTTTTAGGTGTTTTGTTTGCAGCATATTTCTGATGAATACATTATAAAGCAATTATAATTTCCAGATATGAAAGATGCTAAAACCAAAAATGTTCTCTTGAAGAGGAATAACATCAGTCATCTAATATAAACAATTGTGCATGTCTTTCAAATTTCCCAAATGAGATAGCATAAATGCTATAGAGAGACTAAATATGGCATCTTTTTTCAAAGGACAAGAAAAGGTAGATAAGCACTAGGAAAGTGTTAACACTATAAATTTAAAAATTCTCCTTCAGTTACTATCATTGCCAATCTTTAACAATGGTTAAGAGGGACTCAAGACTCTAGAATCTAACAAATGTTGTCTTAAAATTACTGGCAAAAATAGGTTATTTCCTACCTTTTATATATTTTGTTCAACAACATTTTTTAGATATAGGGTAGAACCATATCGAGAAGGAACCTCAGAGATGATTTAGTTCACGGCACCAGATTCCAGATGGTATATTGAGATCTACTATTAAATCTTAGCAGTGTTATTGTATTGATGCAAAAGTCACTTGTCATCTACCAGCCTCTTCTATGTGCTGGAAAAAGCACTAGAATTCCAAATGCAAAATTTACAGGGGTACTGTAGCCTCTTCTTTATAGTAAGCACTGTTACTGATAGTGAAAAAACATAAAGGAATCACAAAGATCTTGACAAATGAAAACTAATTATTTTCATTGGGAAAACTTTAATAAGGTCTGACTTTTTCTTATCATAGAAAAAAAAGACAATGCCCCAAATGAAATGATTTGCAATTAGGCAGGGATAAGACAATGCAGTATTTCCTCCAATACCCCAATGTCTCTTATTGAATATGAAAATTATACAGTCTATAAGATTTGAATCCCCCAAACAATAAAGGAAATAGCTTTATTGGGAGGTATAATAAATAAAACAATGAATTTAAAAATTAACAATTATTCAAGATTTTACTCAAAAGCTGCACTTACCTTAGAAATCATCCACAAAATTCAGTGGTCTCTGGAGATTTTCCATACTCTATAATTTTGAATGATAACAAAAATCTAACAGATAAGAAGCTTTGAAAAGTTTGTGTAAAAAAGAAATTATATAAATTCTGAGGTTTATTCTACTCATAATACAATAATAAAAATCACTAATCCTTATTTATAAAATACTGTCTTCCTGTACTATGTACCCCTCAGATTGGTCATGTGTAATCAGTACAACAGAAAAATCAGATAAGTGATCACAGACAATTAAGCTTTAGTCATTCAAAAACTTTAAAATAGCAGATTTTGGTGTAATACCTTTATTTATTTATTTTAGAATATAACCTTTATTTATGACAGAGGTGAAACATTTAATAGGACAGATCAGACTGTTCCCCACATTAAGAACAAGGTTTTTTTTAAAACTATCACACAAAAATCAACAACTATAAATCATATGCTTAAAACTAAGATGCCAAGATATCTGTATATCAAAAGATATTACCTGAAACTTACCATTTTTAAAATAACCCAATTTAAATCCCAAATCAACGCTCACTTCAACTCCCTTCTCTGAATTTTTGCAGCACACTTTCTGTAATTTATAACTTTGTGTTATTTTCATACAGAAAGGCATTGTTCTCAAACTAGGTAGTTTGAGGAGAGAGACTTTATAGTAACTAGCACTATATGTTGAAAGTAATAGAGACCTAGTAAAGACAAGCTGGTATTTATTTTTTGGCAAACATTTCCCTATGATCTGATTGACTGAGAAGGCTGATTTGTGCTGGTAGAAGGGAATAAAATCTAGCAGACTAAGATACAAAGTACACACACAGAATCAACATCTAATAGGCTGCTTTCTAAACAATGGGGTTAATGCAGTTTTAATTTACCACTACTAAAAATCAAACTACAGTATAATTCTCAATAGGATAATATGTATAGGGGGGAAAAAGCCAACACAAACACATATATATTTTACTGCAATCAAAGATTAAAGCATAATGGCATATACTAATCTATTTAATGCTGTCTGTACTTGTAGGCAATGTATAATCCAAAAACAACATGCAGAAAATTTGGTCATTCAATCAAAAGCCATCCTGACATAGCAGTTCTTCTCCTTGTAGTGATGAGCCTCGAAAATCTGTGTTACCTCTTCTACCTTCCTTTGCAGCATGCCTGTGGGGGGAGGAAGGGACGTTATACACATTAATTCGAGACCAAAATATTCCAAAAATACAATAATTTCTATTTCTTCTTCAATATATGATTTATAAAACTTTGAAGATCAATTTAAATAACTTTAACTATTAGAAAATATTGAAAAAAATCATGTCTCCTGGTTTAGAAACTATCATGAGAACAGTAGACAAGACTGCTCTTGATCTTTTTCCTGGCTTGACTCCTTGACGTTTATGCTATGTTGAGGAATAGGGCTAACTGTCTTTTACACACTACTGCCTAAAAGTATCATAAGTGGATGTCATTAAATTGAAGGTATAGATTCAGATAGAGCTTGCAACCTTATAAGCACATTAGTACATTGAGTATATTCATATTTTTATTTATTTCTAATTATTTCATTTGGTTGTCCTAAACTTTGCCCAGAGGCAGAGCAACAAAATACCATTAGTTTTACCATATAAGACAGAAACAATCTACAGTAAAAGAAAATGAGCTATAAAAGCATGATCCTCTGAATTATTTGTACACATTTTTCGATTAATAAACTCAGTTAAGCTTGGTCATTTGCTACAGTGTTCATTAATGTTCACAAGTGAAAAAACAACAGGTATCAATGATTTAAGAAAAACCTTACAAGAGAAAAACAAAAAAAATTGAAACAATATAATTCCCACCAGCCACTTGGAAAAGCCCTGCTGTGATTCTGTTTTTAAAGTATAATACTTTATCCTATCTTATAATATATAGGCATTACGTAAGATCACATCTTTGGAACAAGTGCTTAAAATGGTAGTCGTCTACTGAAAGGTTAGAGAAAACAGCAAACCATGAATATGGCAAACTAATGTCCTTTCTGTTGTAAAAATGAAATGCTGGATATAACTATTTCCCCTGAGAACATTTTTAAATGTGACAAAAGACAAATGAGCACTAAGACCAAACATTAGCTTGAGGTCTGAAGTGTCCACATTAGCACAATTTATTTAATTTGCTGATTGATACATATTAAATGCAAAGGAATTCATTTATTGAAAAAATGTTAATCAATAAAATGTCAAAAAATACAAGTCAGCATTCTTAAGAGATCCTTACTATAAACATCTTTTTATGTCTTCAGATTCAATTCTCAGGATTCTTTCTGTATTAACACAGACTTTCTTTAAGGATAAAACTACACCTGAGCATTAACTACCCAGAGTTCCAGTCCCATGATATACATGCATCAGTGATTGGTTCCCAAAGGTCTATTAAATGATAAGTAAAATACTAGTACTAGTAGAAATTTGGGAGCAAATATGCCATACACATCTTGACATTATTAAAGAATTATAGTGGGCAGTATGAAATTAAGAAAGACAATATTCTATTCATGATCGTATCAAAAGCAAAAGACACAAGAATAAACTTACCAAATGAAATATAAATCCTATATAGTAAACACTACAAAATATGACTAAGAGAAAAATAAAAGTCTAAATAAGTGAAGAGTTAATCCATGTTCATGAACTGACAGGCTCCATGGTGTTAAGAGGGCAAATCTCTACAGACCAATTTAGAGATTCCAAGTAATCTCTGAAAATTTCAGGTGATTTTTGTAGAAATAGACATAGTTTAGTAGACAAGGCTAGTTTAAAATTTAGATTGCAAATTTTGGAAAAGCAAAGGACCCAGTCTAAATAAAACAATCCTGAAAAAGAATACATTTCAAGAACTACACTATCCAGTTTTGAAACTGTAATAATTAAGACAGTGTGATAACAGCATAGGATAGCCACAGAGAAAAATATGACAGAAAGCCTATTTCAGAAAATCTTGTATTGGTGGTCCATTCATTTTTGACAAATGTACCAGCAATTCAAAAGGGGAAAATAGTCTTTTTTCAACAAATGTTTCTGGGATGAATGGATATCTACATGTAAATGAAGCTGAACTTTGCCTCTATCACTTTAAGATGGATTATTAAACTACATGTAAAAACTAAGAATATAGTTGAAAAACACTGTATTTCACACAAGTGTCAAAAATGTGCTATGTCCATATACTGGAATAATACATAGCAGTAAAAAGGAATGTTACAATATAGATGAACTCTGAAAATACCTAAGATACCAAAGGCTAATATAATATGACTCCATTTATATAAACTCTCCAGAAGAGTCAGAGCTATAAAGACAAAGTATATCAGTGGGTGCCTGGGGTTCAGAACAGAAAGATTATCAGCAAAAGGGCAAAAGGGAAATTTTTGAAGTAATGGAATGTTCTAAAACTAGATTGTGTGATGTTTGCACAGCTCTGTAGCTTTAGTTGAACTGCTGTTGGTCAAGATCATATATTTGTCTGATTAAAAATATTTTTCAAAAATAACTTCCTCTCAAAAGATTCTGGTAAACCTCCTTGTGGCCAGCCCCATTCTTTTGGAGAAATTATGTTTTCTTCAATTTAACCTGCTTGAAAATAGTTTAGGTAAAGATTAACTTTCAGAGATCTAAACACAGCTTTCTCCTGTAATTATTAAGTTATAGATGATAAATATAGACAGAGGGAGAATGATCAGGGAGGGTGGGGGGGTGGATCCTGGGAATTATAAAGATGTGAAATTTATATTTAAATAAATTATTTGATGTTAAAAAAATAAAATTAAAAATTAAAAAAAATAAGTTGAAAAAAGAAAAAAATATTAGTACATAATACAAAATTCACTGTCAAATGGCAATGTGCTCTCATGGACATTGCTATAGCATACCCTTAATTCTCATTCTAGAAAAATAAAGGCAGTAGGAGAAAAAAAATACTGATGAAAAAATTTCAAGAGACACAAATAGATGACTTCTAAAAAGATAAAAAAATTGCTCATATAAACAGTTTTAAAATATTCAACCTCATTAGTAGCCAAAAGAACTCAAATTAAATATGGGGAATATCTTTAATAGTTTTAGCAAAGAATGAAAATGATGACATGCAGGTTCACTGCAGCACAATCTAAAATGGTGAAAAGGTGGAAACATCAACCATTACTTAACAATGGGATATTTAATTTTATAGACTCTGGCATATCTATATAGTAAATAGTGGAAAATTTAGCAGTCATCAAAATGTAGAAATTTTATGTAATAATACTCATGTATACATGTCTGTTAGCTTTGCACTTTTTTCATCAAAAGCTGAGGACAATGTTTTGAGTACGTATCAGGGACAAAAAATTTTTTTCCACAAATTTTTTAAAAATTGCCTGTGCATGCACAAACACACATACAACACATTTTTTACATTGTTGCATATACCCCAAAGTTTTTCCCACCACCTTGTCACCCATGAATTACCATCTTAATCTCTTGTGCCCATCCCGCTCCAACTTTACCCTCCTCCCCCTCCCTTGCTTTATGCTTCCATTCTATTGACAGTTTGTTAGTTTTAAGTTTTACTTGAGGGACAAATAAATTTAAAATGTATACTGGGCCCCAAAAATTTATGTGAGACATTTGCTTTGCTAAATTCTGAAGATAGAAAAATATGATATAGTCTCTATCACTGAGGAGCTCAAATTCCAGTAAGGGACATAGACACGTAAATAAGCAACTGCAACAGTATACAATATATACTGACAATATTACACAGTAGACCTGCATTAGAATAATGAATCAAGGAAAGGATCACAAAAGAGATGGCATATAAGCTACATTCTTACATAGGGGTAGCTACCAGGCAGGCAGTGAGGGGTGGGATAGGCAGGCAGGGTCAGCTGAACATTCTTAAATAAGGAGAATGAAAGAGTAGTGGGTACCTGAAAAATCACTAATACTTTTAAAAAGCAATGCTGCACTATTTACAATCGCCAAGATATGGAAACAACCCAACTGCCCCAAACTGACAAATGGTTGAAAAAGATGTGATATATCTACACAATGGAATATTATTCTGCAAACAAAATGGACAAATATGAAGCATATGTGATAACATGGATGGACCTAGAGGGAATCATATTAATAGAAATAAGTCAGAAAGAAAAAGACAGAAACCATATAATCTCACCCACAGATGGGGTGTAGGGATAACAAACAAAAGGCCAGGAAAAACCAAAAGTAGGCAGACAGTGGAGCTGGGGAAGGCTGCTGGGGTGGGGGGGTGGAATTGGGGAAGAAAGGAGAACAGGAAGACCGAAAGGAGGGCTTCCAGGTGATGGGGTAGAGGGAGAACCCCAGAGAATGCAGTGACATAAGATATATATATATATATATATATATATATATTCCATACATATATACTTATAGGCATGAATATGTTATCAACAAAATGATAAAATAAAAAAGCAGTGCTGCAAATAAGAGACGAGGCTGAAATAACAAGTAGAGGTTAGATTTTAAAGTGTACTTTGTAAATTATGCGAAGAAACAATCTATCATTGGGCAATGGTAATTACTGAAGAGTTTTTAATAAAGAGGTGATGAAAACAATCTCATTTATATCAAAACCACTCTGGCAGTATTGTAAAAGTGAACTGGAATGGGATAATAAGATTGAGGAAAGGAGACCAGCAAAGTTCCCTGTGAAAGATTTAAACATCTACATTTACTGTTTCATTTCAAAAACACTTGTAAAATAACAGTAAAAAGATTTTTTTGAAAGAAAAAGAAATGCATAACACTACAAGACAAAGGTAACAAGAAAGGACACAAAACCTCTGAAAATCAAAACTAGATATGTACTGAACAAATCTAGAAAGGATTTGTAATTAACAGAACTAGATAATTCGAAGTGGTACAAAAAGTGGCTGAAACGAGGAATATGAATAAGAAACAGACCCCTCCTCTCTTTTACATCTACACCTTGGTGATTCCCCTATTTAGGCTCAGCACTTTTTTTGACAGAGGGTAAACCAAATTTAAGCTCTGAACTAGGGACACCAAGCAGAAGTGGGGGCAAGGAATCTGGACCAAAAATAAGGGTTAGGTAAAAATTTACAGGATTTAGGAAGTAAAAGTCTACAAGCTGAACTCTGAGCCCCTAGTCTCTTCTCTAACAGCAACTAGAACAATGACTTCTTGTTCTTAAGAGTACAGAAAATCTAGGGAAGAAAGTTAGCAGAAATCTAGTTCAAGAACATATCTCCAAGCTGAATAAAAAGATTTTTTTCAAGTAAAAGGGCTCACTACCAACTCAATGGATGAAACAGATTTACGCTGATGGCATGTCATCTGAAATTTCAATATTCTTGGGTAAGGTTCTAAACACTTTCACAGAAGAAATAAAAAATAAAAGTGAAGATGTTACACAGAGATTTGAGAATCAGAATGGTCCTTAAAACTAGAAAACAATGGAGCAACTTCTTCATAAGTAAAAGAAATATATCCCAAGTTGGAATTCAATACCTAGTATTATCAATTAAGATACCATGAAGACCTTTCAGGCATGCAAGATCTCAGTTTTACTTCACATGCACTTTCTCAGGAAGCTGATGGAATATGTGTTATAGTGAAGCAGGGGAATAAACAAAGAAACAGGAGGTAAAAGAGCCATGAAACAGGAAACTCAACAAATAAAGAAGCATGTGAAATAGAAGACTGCTATAGAAGAGAGAGCCTAGCAGAGGAGCACACAAAGAGATCAATGATTCTAGATTGTTAAAGTGATAAACTAGAGATTAGTAGGCTCTATGAGAGGCGATTCCAAGAAAGTGAAATTGATAGATTTACCAAGAGGTGAAAAGGATGGTGAAGGACAGAATTGTATTTCCAGCAGTGAACATAATGCTGTGCTGAATTTCAGTAATGCACACCAGAAATGTTTATAATGTTATAATGCAATGTTACTTCAATAAAAAATAAATTTAAAAAATGAGAGATTTAAAGTAAAATTAGAGAAATATTAGAGAGCAAGTGATGAAGTAAAATTTGAAGAATGAAAACTTGTAAAATATAGAAGTTAGTATCTACATGGCTGGGCTGTGAATAATATTTAGAATAATTCAAATATGAAATACTGATATACAGGTAAAAATACAGTGGGAGGATAGTGGTCATGTGTATTTGTGTGTATGTTATAATCATGTATACAAATACAACGAGAGTGGTCTATATTATAAAAATGTGTAAATAATGGGGATGATAAAAAAGAGCTAAATCCTCCCCTCCCATTTTGAGAAGTCAGTACAGAAGACCTAAAATAAAAAGGCTAAAATTAACAGTATACATGGCACATACATATGTATACATGACAGTATACATATACAGAAATAAATAATTTTAAAAGCAGCTAAAATAATTGAAAGCAATTGCCTCTAGAGTGTGTGAAATGGGGTGTGGACAAGGTATTTGATAGTTTTCATAAACCTTATAAAGCTATTCTACTTTCAAGGTGGGGAATGAACTAGACCAGAAAGAAGGCAGTGGCAGAGGAAATCTACTGAGAAGATTCAAGGGCTATTTAAGAAGTGTAATTGTCATTATTTACTAAAGAAATAGAAATAGCCTACCATAAGTCCCTGAATAAATAATAGCAATTTAGTAAATAGAAGCTGAAAAAAGAAAACTAGAAAGAGTTAGATACCTGGGAGGCCCAGGTAAGAGTGAAGATAATGAGTTTGGTTTTCAACAAGTTTAATTTGCGATGCCTCTGGGATATCAATGTGCAGATGTTTGTTAACATTGAGCTATATAAAGCACAGTAAAAGAACCATTAGTGAAACTGATAGTTAGTGATGACAACTGAGGTTTTAAAAATGCTGATTATCAGAAAGACCTTGACAGAGAACACTTTCACTATTAGATGCAATGAGAGGTCTTAAGTCAATAATCTAAGTTACTACTCTAAGAAAGTGCAAAGTGAATTCAAAGCAGTTGAATAGAAATGATAAAGAGTAGATATCAATGAATTAGAAAATAGGAACATCATAGAGAATATCAGTGAAACAAAAGGCTGATTGCTCTATAAATGGTAAATAAAATTCTCTACCAAGACTGAAAAAATAAAAATAAAATATAGATCATCAATATAAAGAATGAAACAGTGTATCACTAAAGAACCTGAAAGTATACTGCTACAGATCCTACAGTCAAAAAGCAGATAAAAAGAAAATTACATGAACAGTTTTATGTTTATAAATTTAACTAAGCAGAAATGCACCAATACCAAGAAAACCACAAATTTTAAAAATTCAACAGTATGAATAATCTTAGAAACATTAAAATAACTTGAAAATTAATTTAAAAGTTCCCCAAAATGAATGCTCCAAGGCCCAGAGGGTTTCACTGAAGAATTCTATTAAATTTTTAAAGAAGAATCAGTACAAACACATCTAAAAATTAGAGACCAATATCCACCTAATAACAAAGCCAGGAAAATATAGTAAAAAAAAAAAAAAAAAAAAGATAAAAAGAACATTATTTTCCAAGGACATTTAAAAATCCTCAGGAAAATACTGGCAACGTGATTCCACATGTATAAAAGGAATTATAAACCATGACTAATTGCAATTTATTTCACATAGAAAAGGCGGATTCAACATTAAAAAAATAACCATATCACCATATGGTAATCTACCATAGCAACAAACTAAAGAAAAGTATGTCAATTGATACAGAAAAAGCATTTGACAACATTCAGTTTATATTTATGATAAAAATTTTCAGTAACTTAGGAAAGAGGAGCTACAAAAGACTTATAGCTTATTTGAAGTGTGCTTTAAAATAGAAAATTAAAGGCTTTCCATATAAAATCAGGAACAAGGCAAAGATGGCCCTTCTTATCACACTTATTCAACATAGCACTAGAAGTTTTTATGAGAAAAAGATGACCTAAGATTAGAAAGAAAGAAAAGTGTCCCTATTTGCAGATAAATGCCTGTGTAGGAAATTGCAAGGATACAAACTACACACACTTGTGACTTCCAAGAACTGAGTAAGGTCAGCACATTCAAGATCAACACACACAAACTACATATCACAAACTAACTGCATTCTTATATGCGACTCAAGAATATGTTGACAAAAAAATAAAAAACATACAATTTCTACAAAAAAGATGAAATGTTTAGGTATAAGTCTAATAAAACCAAAACATGCATGTGATGCAGGTGCTAAAAATTACAAAATGCTGAGGAATGAAATCAAAGAAAACCTAAATAAGTAATGAAGCACAGACCATGTTTGAGTGTGAGGACACTTCACATAGCAAAGATGTCAATTCTCCCTCCAAATTAATCTACAGTTTTAATGCAATTCCTATTAAATCTCAGCAAATTTTTATGGAAAGGTAGGTAAATAAATCAGAATAGCAAGAATAATCTTGATAGAAAAAAATAAAGTAGGAAGAGTGTTCTACTAGATATTAAACTTACTAATGGCTGCAGAACTGACGGTAGTGTGATAATGATTGAAAGAGGAAAAAATACATAGATCCATGGCAGAAGGCCCAGAAAAACTCCCACATAAATATGCCAACCTAACTTTTGATAAAGGTGCAAAAGCAATTCAACAGAGGAAGGATAGCCTTTTCAACAAAAGATGCTGAACAATTGGATATCCAAAGGCCAAAAAATAAAGAACTTTGATCTAAACATCACATCTTATATGAAAAGTAACTCAATATAGATAATATCCGTAATTTGTAAAAACAATGAAACTTGTACCAAAAAACAGGAGAAAATCTCTGGGATACGAGTTTGGGCAAAAAGTTTTCAGGCTTGACAGCAAAAGCATGATGCATAAAAGGAGAAATTGATAAACTGATCTCCTACAATATTAAAATTTTTCTTATGCAAATAAATAATTCTGTTAAGAAGAATAATAAACAAGTTAGAGGCTATAAGAAAATATTTGTATATCATAGCCAACAAAGGACCAGTATCTAGAACATACTAAAATGCATTCTCAAAATAACAGTAAAAGAAAAAGCAATTTAATTAGAAAATGAACAAAAGACACAAATAGGGATGACACTGAAGAGAATATACTAAGGACAAAGCAGCAAAAGAAAAGATGTTCAACATCATTAGCCATCAGGGAAATGAAAATTAAGGCTGCAAAAAAATAAAAAATAAAAAATGAAGGAAGTAAAGAGGGAGGTAGAGGAGAAGAGCATTACTAGTCATAGCTACTTTGAAAAAGCTAGTTAATTTATTAAAATTAAGGTGATGTTTGGCATGAATGTACATGAATTCTCAGTACTAACTATGGTCTGATGTGAAGAAGAGTATTTCTGAAAACATTCAAACCTCTTGTTTCTGCCTCGTGAATTTGCAACCTCATATTGCCATTGATACATTAAGGTGGCAATAATACAGTCTACTTGTGTATTCAAGGGAGGGCTTAAAAAGAAAAGATCGACCATGCTGGCTCCAGGCTTTTGGGAGGGATCCCTTCGCCGTGCCGCCCTCTCCACCATCCCTGGGAGCCAACCCCCGTGGCCAGGTTCCTCCAGAAACCCGCCCACACTGCGCACGCACAGGTTAGCCACTGGAGGTCACCGCACCAGCTCCAGGCTTTTGGGAGGGACCCCTTCGCCATGCCGCCCTCTCCGCCATCCCTAGGAGCCAACCCCCGCGGCCAGGTTCCTCCGGAAACCCGCCCACACTGCACAAGCACAGGTTAGCAGCTGGAGGTCACCGCGCCAGCTCCAGGCTTTTGGGAGGGACCCCTTCGCCATGCCGCCCTCTCCGCCATCCCTGGGAGCCAACCCCCGTGGCCAGGTTCCTCCAGAAACCTGCCCACACTGCGCACGCACAGGTTAGCCGCTGGAGGTCAGTAGCACTGGCAAATTACTAAACTAAAATACAGGTCTACTTTCAACCGGGAATACTCTCCCATCAACATGCCAACCAACACAAGATCCATGGTTTCTCAATATGTAGAACAGGTTCGAAAGCAAAACACAGTAAGGAGAAAAACTTTAAACACGCAAGCAAGCCCTACAGGAAGTAATCCATCGCCAACAAAGAAAGGACAATCTCCAGAAAACATCAAAGAAATGATTTGCATCTCAGAAAAAGATTCCTCTATTAACCTGTTAAATGCACTCCAACAATTAAGAGAAGAATTAGAAAAAAAGGACAACAGTATGATAGAAGCAATTAATGCACTAAGGGAGGAAGTAGAAACATAAAAAAGAAAGCATCGATATGCATAACCTAATAAATGAACTAAAGAATGGAAATGAATCCCTAAAATTGAAATTGAAAGAAACTCAAGATTTAAAGGTTGCAATAGATGAGCTCAAAAATGCACAGAAAAGCCATGGCAGTAGAATAGATGAAATAGAGGAACGAATCAGCACACTTGAGGATACAGAAATAGAGAGGACAAAGAAAGAAAAAGAGAGAGAGAAACAAAGTAGGAGGACTGAAGACAAGCTCAGAGATATGTCAGATTCCTTAAGGAAAA
>PVHY01007568.1:0-17623 GCA_004024945.1 Uropsilus gracilis
CCTCTGTTTTTTTTTGGGTACCTCATCCTCCCTCCTCCCTCTGGTACCCTTTCATTCTCTCAAACCCCACTCTTTGTTGTTTACTAGTTGTGCTAAGTCCATTAGTCTCTTTCCTATGGTAGTGTCCTTTCACTGGGGAGGGACTGTGTTGTTGGAACCAGGCAAGACTTGCTGATAGGTTTTCAGTCTTAAGTTTGCATTGGGTGGTTAATCTATATTCATCTGTGATCTGTCCATGTTTTCTTGCTGCAGGCCGTCTTCTCCAATCCCATCTCCATTGCTTTGCTGCTTTTCCTTATGGCTCTGGTGTCAGATTTAGAGGGTCTCGCCTCCAGCCAGTGTTGGTCAAGAAGTTTCTCTGTGAATACAGGTATCTATGAATGGCCTTTGAAGATCGTCTCCTCTGTCTCCGTTTGCATTTTTGATGTGGGGCCGATTACTCCATCTTTGGTCATCCTCTCCTCTCCCATAGTGTGGGGAGGGTGTGTTGCTCTCCTTGAAGGCATCTCCAAAAAGTCCCAGATCTTCTTGGCCCGGTGAGCACATAAGTGCACATGGTGACATCGTGTCTCTACTATTGTTTCTCTTATCTCGCATGCACTGGTTCTCTCGGTTATCCATCTGCTGTGTCCATCTCAGGCTTGTGGACTGGATATTTACATGGTCCCTCGTCCATTCTATGTTGGGGTTTGTGTTACGCATGTTGTGTTCCCACTATTTCAATCTTTAGTCATTTAAATTATGCTTTCTGAGACATCTCTTTCTTTATCTGCATGATGTGACCTTCATGCACAAATCAAAGCAGATAAGAGCCCATATCCCTTGATTCATTTGATGTTGATACATCTTCACTGTCTTTTGAAAATGTCAGTAGCAAGGTCCCCATTCTAACTTAGGTTTATCATCACCCAAATTTCTTTTCCAGTGGCCTTTATCTAAAATGATCCAGAAAATCACTTTTTTCCCCTGCAACAGTGTTGTATTAATCTTCTGTTGTTATAGAGAAAAAAAATACCCCAAATGTAGCACTGCACTTGAAAATGATATACTTTTACTGTCTCACAGTTTTTGCAGGCCAGGGGGCCAGTCCTAGCAGAACTGAGTCCTTGCTTGGGGTCTCATGAGTCTGCAGTCAGTGACAGAAAGCTGTTTCCTCTATAGCTTGGAGTCTTCTTCCAAGCTCATGTGGCTGTAAGCAAAATTCAGTTCATTGTGGTTGTAGGACTAAGAGCCCTTGGCTCCTTTCAGCTGTTGACACTAGGGCTTCTAGAGAATTCCTGCTATTCACAGCCAAGCAACTCTCTCCATAGGAAGCTCCTACCAGAGTAGTGAGCTTCAAGATCTCATCCACCTTCAGAGGAGAGAATTACACAAATTGCATCATTAAGGGTAATCCTAGGGCATGTACACCACAAGTTCCTTGGCTTTTTTTTTTTTAAATTATAACATTTTTTACTGCAGTAACATGGGCTTATAGCACTGTATATGACTTAAGGGCATAGAGTCACACTTCTTCGACTGTATGTTACCATTCTAGAGCCACCACAAAATCCCAATATTCTTCTACCATAGTCCATTGGATCCCTCCCCCTTTTACTTACCAGTCTGCCTTCAATTTTTATCTTTCCCCCATTTACCCCAACTTCCTTTTCTCCCCCCAAAGAATAACACCTGTTTCTTACTGTGTCTGTAGAATTCTGAGATTCATTTCTCCTATTTTGCACTTTTATATACAAGAGTAGGTACGAGTCAACACCTCTCCTTACCTCTTCACTTCACCCCAGATCACAGTTGATCCCTTTTTCACTATTTTATTGATATGTGATTTACAAGCTATGATATTCAAAGTGTATTATCAGTGTTTATTTACAAAGTTAGGTAACCATCACTATAATGTCATTTCAGAACATTTTGTTCACTACTTCCCCCCCCCCCCAAAAAAAAACACTTTATACCCTCTGGCAGTCACCCTTCATTTTTTTCTGCCTTCAGCACTAGCCAACAACTAACCTATTTTCTATCTCTATTATCTTCTGTTTTCATTTTAGCATATGTGCTACTAACATGAGCAGGATTTTCTATTGTTAAAGGCTTGCCTTTTCTGGACATTACATATAAGAAAACCCATACAATTTCCTGTCCTTCGTGATGGACCTCTTTCACTCACCATAATGCTTCTGAGGTTCATTGTGTTGTGGTATATAAATCGTACTGTTATGGCTATCTAGGATGTTTAGAATACTGTAGACAAAACAGCTAAGAGATGAAGAATTTTAATGTATAAAAATGTGTTAAGAATAAACACTCTTTTCATTTTCCCATCCCACAAATTTTTTTATGAGAATTTACAGTACATAAGGCCCTAGAGGGAAGAAATATTATGTGAGATGCAGCCACTGTCCTTAAAAAGTTCAGGCTATAAGGAAAAACATGCAAATCACTATAGGTCTGACTGGCTACTCGGTACATAAACATGAGGAAGGAAATACAGAGAGAATCTTCTACCCACTAGGACAGAGCACAAGATAAGTTAATCTCTTTACAGTGAGAATTATTTTTTAGGAAGAAAATTGCTGACCAACATTCTTTGCTATTATTATATGGAGCTTAATGGCTTTTTTTTTTTTTTTTTTTGGTGGGGTAAGGCTTGTTTTGAGAACTATCCATGTGAGACATGCAGAGTGGGCTGCCTTGGAAGTCCAGAGAGTGCTCCAGGGGGGGGCCTGGTGCTCTCTGCCTTGACATTGGCCAGCACCAGTGATACGATCATGCAGCGATGTGCTTGTGTTTGCAGGCTCCAAGTCTGAAGGAATTTCACTGTGCTCACAATTTTTTATTTACCGAGAGATCAGTGCTTGAATATTAAAAACACTTCTGATTTAGACAAGCTGAGGAATGATGAGACTGAATGGTTGTTGTCAGTGGGAACCTATATGTGGGAACTGTGGATCCTTCACAGAGGAATAAGTCCAAGAATCCTTAAATCTAAGAAGTGTCTATCATATCAACTGAAGAAAACAGTAAAACCCAGAAAAAAATTTACCACAAATGTAATACTCATAGTGTTTCCAAGCATTCCTCTGGGATAAGCAAGATTCTTGCTCAAGATTTTCAGACAGGGCCTCATGATTCCAAACTTCAGTCATGGAGCCAGGCCAGAGTCTCAGCCATGAAACTGGCCCTCCTAGGGCAACAGTGTGGGCTTCTCACTACCAGCTGCTGGCTACCCTGGAGTATGAGAGTCTGTACTCCTAAGCAGGCCCTATAGGATATGAGAAAGACTGTTCATTCCTAAACCCTTCTCCTCCCAGGAGAAATTCCACCATGAGAAATACATACATACATACATACATATATATATATATACATACATACATACATATATATACATACATACATATATATGTATATATAAAGGATTCAGAGCAAATTTTCCTAAGAAAAGAAACACATCTTTTATCAGTCATTTACACCTCAGTGCAAATGTGTTTTCAGAACTTTTGCCAACAATCCAGTTCCAGAGGGAAGGAAGTGAAAGGAACTAAGAACAGAAAAATTAAGGGAGGAGGAAGGAAGGAGGGAGAAAGGGAGGGAGAGAGAGAGAAGAAAAAGGAAGAGGAAAAGAAAAAGAAAAATGCCTGTAGATAAAGAGAAATTAACCAAAAGTCACTAAATAACAAAAAATAAAGACAGGGTGCACCAGACACAAACTGCCTCTTCACAGGAGCACTGCCTGAGATGTGGAAGACAGGCCTGAACTTTTTGGAATCAGATGGGGGGATAAAGGGTGGGGGGTGGGCACTGGGGGATGGCCAGGGGCTGTACTTCCGAAGATAAGGGTGAGGATCCAGAGTTTGCCCCTGTGTGTGAGTGGTCACCATCTTCTCTCAGCAGGACATTCTCACAGGAACAATAGCACTTGCAGGACTTCACCTAAGCGACTCAAACAAAGAAGAAAGAAGCAAACACTTGTCTTAGAACCATTAGGAGTTCTTTGTCCCACTGTAGTCTACCGAGAGCCTCCAGTCTACTTAATCTCACAGACTTCTTGCATGTAAACAAAGTGAGCAGTGTTTGCCTAACACAAAGTGATCTCACACCCTGTGAGGGAGGCACTGTGCTCCGGCACTCACACTGAGCTACCATTTCAGACCTATCGACAAGGTGACCCCCAAACCTGATGAGATGACTACTTATTTATATAACATGATGATTTCACAATGCTCACAAGGGATTAAAACTCAGAGCTGTCCAGGAGGTAGGGAATCCTAGGAGAATGAAATCCTTCATTTTAGAATGAGTTGTTTTCAAAACAAAACATCCTGTGGCTTCCTATAGTTGGCATTATTCTAGAGAATCATAATCCAGAGTGGAGGCTTTCTGACTGAGCCCAAATTTTCCAAATTTATATTCAGCCTTGGTTACTGGTGAGAAATACACAAATAATTGGACTCCTTATGCTTTTAGACCAAAGAGTGGTGAGACAGACAGGCATTTAACATCGGCCTTGCATGGGTACTATCCACATCGCCATTTTTAAGATGTAGGTGTTCAGTTAAGTCTTCATCAATGTGTGAAATTTTTGCTTTCTCAAAGAATAAAACATTTATGTGGATGCTCCTCCAATAATTAGCCTACCAATAACATAGTGAAAAGGCCTGGAAGAGAAAATGCTGACTTGCTCTAATTTGCCTAACATCCGACTCTTATTCTTGAGAATTTCAGTTCTCTGGACTGTGAGAAGGAAAATGCGTACCTCAGGAATTACAGTGTTAAAAGATCCTCCATGTAAGTGAATGTTTAATGAACTGTAAAACTCACCATAAAACACTTCATATGGCTTTCGTTACACTGTGAGCCAAACTATGCCTCAGGCATACAAAATTATACCTTGCTCATCTTTTCAGATGCTATGAGAGACTTTACTGAGAGTGTTCCTTTTTCCCATCCTAGAGGCTCATTTTTCAACTTTTCTTTATGGTTAGAAAAGATTGGAGACTCATTGTATTTCTC
The DNA here is from genome assembly GCA_004024945.1 of Uropsilus gracilis. Classification (NCBI taxonomy): domain Eukaryota; kingdom Metazoa; phylum Chordata; class Mammalia; order Eulipotyphla; family Talpidae; genus Uropsilus; species Uropsilus gracilis. Next base: position 5,014 of record PVHY01007568.1, read on the forward strand.
TTCTTAGAGAGAACTAGTTTTGAAATGCTTTTTTAAGTGTGTTTGTGGCATCTGAAAGTTCCTTACCTCCTACTCTCAAGTTCTGAAGTCTGAAAGAATACATCATTTCTAGTTTGATGCATATCCAAAGTTGAGAATACAATGCAAGGGAGTACATGCCATATTTCACTCCACAGTGGAGTCACAGTTTTTCCTCAGACATGGTTTTAGCATAAAGTAAATTGTATTTCCAGGATTGCTGCCAAACACAACAATATAAATGATGATGACCAAAAACAGCAAAATGTTAGTGCACCAGAAGTGATGATGTTTCTTAAGGAAATCCCATAAATGTTCTAAATAGGCTTTGGTTTTACTTAAAGATTAATTAACTAAACTGGGTTGGCAAAATCCCAGCATATAAGACTATATTAGAAAAGAATTCAATAGAAACCCAATGAGGTCACAAATAAGTATTTAATATTTCTTAATGCAAATGGTGAGTTGGGGCTCAATAATTAATGATTCTGAAAATAAAGCTCAGAATAGTCCATTTGCCCTTCTTCATCTTTTTTAAATTACCTAAATACTTCATAGTTACTCTTTTCCAGAGCCTTTAAGTTACTCCATCGCTGGTTTATAAGAATTTTTAGTAAATCACCATCACCTCAGCATCAAATCATTCATAAAGCATCCATATGAATTTACCTCGCTAATGGTCTTCAACTGAGTAAGGTTAGGGAAGGGCACAACAAGTATTCTATACAGGAATTTTTCTAGGTTGCTCCATGATTTTTTTATTTTAATCTTCACAACACTGTAAGAGCGATCATCTTTATTTTACAGATAAAGAAGTAAAAGCATACTCAAGTTCAATTTTAGTATAGATTTCAGAAGTGGAAACAAATAGTCTTTTCAAGAACATTTCTCTATATATGCTACTTTACATTATTCAAAAAATTCAAATGAAAACACTGGTTTAGTCTAAGCCACAGAGCTGTGTCTTTCTGAGAACGAGCCCCTGGATCTCAGTCCTATAAGGATAACACCATTGGTGTAAAGTTTTGCTAAAGTGAGGGAGGAAATAGTTTAAGCAATAATATAACATAATATTAAATCTCATATTCAGAATTGTTCTTTTTCTCTTCCCTGTCTTTTATTGAGGTAAAATAACCCAAAAATAATTATCTTAACCATGTTAAAGCATATGCTTTGATAACTTTTAGTACATTCATGGTGCTATTCAAATAATACTTCCCTTTCAGTCCTTCGGTTTATTTCATGGAAGAGTCTGTTATGTGTTGGTATATCTTTAATAACTGTAATATTTGATAATTTCTCTTTTAAAAACAGAGAGTAGGCTAAGAGCCTTTGGTAAATAAATACACAAGAAGAATTTGATACATAAATGTGGTGTTTTATTTATACTTTTTAAATTTGTCCTCAGTTTGTGTTACATAGTCATAAAAATTCTTTAAATAAATATTTAAGAAAAATTAGTTGATTTAAAGGAAAATCTTAAGTAAACAATATCACTAACTGCACCTACATACAAAAATATCACAAAAAGGCACAAGAATGACAGAAGTTTCAGAGTCTTTCTTGTGGTGGGATGGAAAGGAGAAGGAGGGTCAGGTGATGGGCATTTTGAAGGAAGACACCGGGCAGAATGAAGCAACCTGGTCAAAACCTCACGGCAATGAGGGGTTAGGATGAGAGAAAGGTAGAGTCTAGTAAATTCTAGAAAGTGATCCTAAATCTTCTTTCCTGTTCAAAGCCCATTGCTGGTTCAGGTTGAGTTTTGCAGTGATTCTGACGTAGGTTTGGAAAGTCTGGAGTTGTCTCCAGAAAAGAACTTCCAGTGAGTCCACTCCTCTGAGAGTGAACTTGGATCTGAGAATGAAGGGCAGCCACTCTGAGGGCTGACTCCATAGTGGACAATCAGACTGTACTACCAGGAAACTTACAGTCTCCCAAATAACTGTTAAAGAAGGCAGTCAAGAGAGGTGAGGCCAGAGACTTGAGAGGAGATCTTTCAATGAAGTGCTTGTCCTTTTGCCCTCAGGCTTTTAGATGAGGGCTTGGAGCAGCAGTGGTGTGGGAGTGTACATGTGTAATGAGTTGTCTGCCCTCCCATGGATCTGCTCACAGGCCCCATTTGTGCAGGAAACGGACTGCATGCCTCAGAAGTGAGGCTCTGCTGCTGGACGATCTTTCTCCACCTACAAATCTGTTTCTAATGATTCACCATTTGTAAATGGAACTCCCATCCCAGGCTCTTCATTAGTAAGAGGTTATCAAGAAGAAAAATGGGGCACCCATCTGGAGATAAAAATCCCTGATGCCTAACAGATTGTCAGGAAGATTTCCAGCCCACTACATTTAAAAACAATGCATGTATTCTCTCTCTCTCTCTCTCTCTCTCTCTCTCTCTCTCTCTCTCTCTCTCTCTCTCTCTCTCTCTCACTATTTCTCCCACCCCCCATAGTTGAACCATGTTATTCATTAAACATATATTAAGTTATCTACCACATAAAAGACAAAGTTCCTCCTTTAAAATATCAAATACAAATATCTGTGAAAGAAAACAATACAATAAGCCATAATCTTGTACAATTGATCTAAAAAATGTAATATAATACTTCCCCCAAAATATCCTGGACAGATTAGATAAAAATGAGGAAAATGACAATCTAATTTATAAAAATTGCATTTCTTTCCAGTTATTGCCACTTTCTGTATTTAGCTTCCTGCAAAATTAGTCTCAGGTAGCTTGTTGTCCCTTGTCTACTTCTTCATTCTATACTAGCCTCTACCTGGTTTCCACTCTTGCCACTTCACTGAAACTGGTTTTGTCAGAGTCACCCACTGTTTCACATTATCAAACCCAAAGCTCACTCTATTCCTGATGCATTTGACCTCTCTAATTTGAAATGTGTTCTTACCTTAATTTTTGTTACACTGAACTCTTCTGATTTTCATCCCACTTCACTAGGCACTCTTCAATCTTCCCCTCTGTGCTTCTACTTTTAGTAGAAGGGTCACAGTATTTTCCTGGGTAACTTCATCTAAAACTGAGGCATTGAATACCATCTCTACTCAGATAATTCCAAATTTAAATTGTTAGTTCTGACTCTGATCCTGGGTTTGGACTCAAATTACCAACTATTTACTTGATATATAAATTGCATGTCTAATACGTGTTTCAAACTTAAGCTTTTCTAAATAAAACTTTGATTTCTCCTCCATATTACTTCCACTTCTCAATAATGGCATCAACATTCACCCAGTGGCTCAAACAAACTCTTATCTTGCCCAGACTATTGCCTTCACTCTGGTTTTCCTGCTTCTGTTCCTCTATTCAAAATTCTCCAGTAATGTCCCATCTCAAAATAAAAATCTAAATCCTGCTTAGCCCATGATTGTCCTTACCCAGCTACCTTGCCATGACATCATCTCCTCATTCTTCCTCTCTGCTCCACTCCATTTCCAGCAGAGCTGGCACACTGCTCTCCCCACAGGCATGCACACCCAGTGCTTCTGTGCTCACTGTGGCCTCTCCCAGAACCCCATTATTTCAGATATCAGCACAGCTTATGTCTCCACTTCTCTATTCAAATATCACCCCCCTCAAAGAGAATACTTCTGATTAGCTTATCTAAAAGTATCCCTTTATAATACTCCACATTACAGGTCTAGCTCCACTTGACACATGGCTACACTACACTGGAAGGTGAGGTCTAGGAGGATGTGATGCTTACTCTCTATTGCAGAGCCTAGAAAAGCACTTAGGCTCTGGTATGTGGTAGAAATGAAATCAGGCCAGGCATGGTGGCGCATGCCTGTAGCGGCAGCCTAGGAAGTCACTGCCGAGGCCAGGGATCGTGGTTTGAGTCCCGCTGGCGGCACGTAGAGAGACCTAGTTTCCAAAAAACTATAGCTGGGTGCGGTGGCTCACACCTGTAATCTCAGTTACCTGGGAAGATGAGGCTGGGGATTACTTGAGTCTGTGGTACCCCAGGCAATGTGAGCCTGCCATTCCACAGGCAAAAATAGTGAGACCTAATCTCAAAAAAAAAAAAAAAAAAAAAAAAAAAAAAGAAATCAATATCTATATATAAAGTATGTGATAGATATGAAATCAATACCTATGAAGTAGTAGTTACTACATCAGTATCTCTCTTTTCCCCAACTCCTCATGTTCAATCCATCTGAAGTTGGATCCTTACAAGTGCATCCAGAAACTGTGGAGGAAAAAGCAGTCTGATGGGATGCACTTCTTCTCGAGGTATACTGGGTATAGGACCAACAACTCTCAATGCTCCACTGACCCTCTTACCCTGCTGCTCCCCCCAGCTGGATAAGACACATAGACTGGAGTACAAAGTCCAATAAGGTTATGTCATAGACTGGGTTCCTATTTGGGGTGCTGGTTACAAGTGTCCAGTTTCTAGGAATGCAGCCTACAGTCAGCCTGTGCTAACCCACTCCAATTTCCTCAAGCCTGTTGTTGACAGACAAGCTGGATGTCTCTTGGAGTCCTGAATTCTTATTAACTTGGTGTAATCTGCAGGTCACAAGGCACACAGCCTTGAAAAGGGCCACAAGCATCATCAACTACTGATTGTGCAGCTTGTAGAAGGAGCAATACTCTCTAGCTCCACTGTCACAGATAATGATAAGCAATGTTTGCAAAATGATTACCTAATAATAATTTAGGCTTGTTCAAAAAAAAAAAGCTCCCTTTCATCTCAGTCCCAAATCCATCCAGTTCTATCCCAGTTTACCCACCATATCTTGCAGGGCCACCGCATAGCATCTTGTCTGGTCTCCTTATTTTCTCTCCTAAATCCACTCTCCAAACCTCAGCAGAAATTTGTTTAAAAACACAAATCAGGTTCCTAGTTTAAAATCTGTAAACCATCTTCAGTACAGACCTCAAATAGGAACCGTTAACCCAGATCAAAAGGTCACATCTGACCTGGTACTCTGTCATCTCCCCCTTGTTCCTAAGCTTCAGCCACACTAATCTTTTCCTCTTTGAATAAACTGAATTTGTTCCTGCCCCAGAAGTTTAGCACAAGCTATGCCTATTGTGCAGACAGCTCTTCCCCACATACCCATGTGACTGGCACTTTCTCTTTACTGAGTCTCAACTTAGATGTTACCTTTTCAAAGAGCAGTTGGGTTCCATCCCAGAGCCTCTCTTTCATGCTTTATTTTTTAGTAACATTTATAAACATGCTTTCTTCACTTCTATATATTTTTAACTGTCATCCCTAGTGAAGATAGTCTGCCTTATTCTCCATTACATTTCCAATATATAAATTCTGTCATTATTATTATTATTACCATTACTATTGAGCTTTGCATGTCAGTAGTCACTTATCAACTATTTATTAAGTTGAATTCAATCTGATAGTTTGTAGAGTATTTTCTTGAATGGATGATTTTTTTCATAAAACCATTTTCAACTTTGACTTAAAAATATGTTATTTATATTAGTCAGATTAATAATGGTAACAACACCAATATCTCAGGGATTTAACACAACTGAAATATGTTTCACATTCATTACACTACTGAATGGAGGTGTTAGTTGGGCAGCAATCTATACAATTTCAGGACCCAATTCTTTCCATCTTATACCTTATCATACCCCATCTTCAAATCCTCTCCTGGATTTCCTTCATCTCTCTAGACAATATGTAAAGAGAATCTGCAAATCTTAAGTCTCTTCCTCCTCCTTAGAGATGTTGGTGCCAGGTTGGAAGTGGAGAGCATCAAACAGACGCACATTCCATTGACCAGAATTAATCCAATGACTCCAATTTAACAGCAAGGAAAACCATACAGTCTAGGGAGCATTCTGGGACTGATGAGTATCTGCTCTGTCAATGCTACACTGCTTCCTATTCTGGAGAAAGCACCAAGCTTCTTGGTGCCTCCCACATGCACAAATTTGACCAACGCCTTTTAGACACAAGAGAACAGATGAACAACACAGCAAGTAAAGAAGTCCAAAAGGTAGTGCTTTCCAACCCTATCAACCAGATGAACACACAGCACTGCCTAAACAAGCCTAGGCCCTGGAGTGTTTCTTTCAGCATTCTTAGGATGACACTATTCAGGTCCTGAGTCTAGCCACAGCATCAGTCCAAACTTAACATCTTCAAGATGTAACTTGAACTTCTGAATTTCCAGGTTTAATTTCACGCTGACATGATTTTTGAGAGTCACCGTTTTAAGGTAACTTATCTTTATTGATGATTTTTCCCTTTTTGGTTTGAACATACCTGTTTTTGTTTGACTATAAACAATATCTTATAGTATGTGATAGCCAGTGTCATAAATCAATTATCAATAGCTCAGGGTCAGGCGGGAACAAATTCAACTAGGCAGTCATCTGGTTCTAAAGGAATGGATTTGGATATTTTTAGTTTGATTATTGAGAAATTCAAAGAGGATAGGCCACAACAGATTCCAGTGAGGACTTTTTTACGTTATCCTCTCCTTCCTTGCTTGTACTTCGTTCACCCTGTCATCTTTACTCTGTAATCTCTAGCTCATCATTTTTTCACTTAAGTAATGAATGGAAATTACAAGGTCACAAAGATAAGGAAACAAGGATATGTATTAGAACAATGTGGAGAACAATGGATGAAATTTAAAAATCCAAAACCGAGCCCCGTTACAAGAACAAGCATGAGGCCGTTAAAGCAACACAGAAGAAATAAATGTGTTGAATCTTGTACAGTGTTCATCTTACTGATTTAATACAATTAATTAAATTATATTCGGGTAGATGTATTTAGGAACAGAAAAAAGATAAACTATACTAGTAACGGAAAGGTGATATACATGAGTAGATAAATTATATGACAATCATAATCAAGTTTCAATTTGCTAGAACTAATTCTGTAACTGCAGACCATAATCAGAAATATTAGATATAAAAGATCACTGTGGAGAGAACAGAAATACTGAAGGAAATACTGAAGGAAAGGCATTGTGTGACTTGGGTGATTAGAAGAGAGGAAGCTTGGGGGGAGGGGTACAGCATATGCAAATACATGAAGAAGGGAGTATATGAGTGACTGAAAAGAGCATGAAGAAAATGAACTTGCTGAAGTAGGACATGTGTAGTGGGATGCTCTATAAGAGAAAATGGAAAAATATGATTTATTGAGCAAGGCTCATTGTTAGCAGGTTGAGTCCAGACTTGAAGTAATCAGAAATAAGGAAATATTGTAGGGGCTTAATCAGGGGAGAGAGATGATGAAAGCAATGATGAATCTGGCAGCAGTCTGTGGTTTCAATTGAAAGTGAGGAGACCAGTTTAGAGGTTGCTGCAGTAATTTATATGGGACTTGATAGGGACTTGGCTCTGAGAGGTGGCAGCTGAAACTGAGACATAAAGATAACTCCAGGAGACTCTGGATAGAAAGGAAAGATGCCTGTGAATGACTGGGCACAAAAGATGTGCAGGCGAGGTAGGAATGACAAAAACCGTGGGGCCAGGACATGGGTGGTGGCACTTAGCAGGTGAAGTTATAAAGTATATGAAGCATCTTTCATAAACATACATGCATACATATACACATAATCTGCACACTAAATTTTGTAACATTTATTACAGTATTAGTCATCATGGAATAGCTCTTTAATTTCTATTTCTATGACACATGGTTAAAATTAAGGTTAGCGTTCTTGTTGGCTTCAGTTTCATACAACTTTGAAATTTACAAAGTTGGGGGCATAGCACATACTCCTCAAAATAGTATGTAGCTGCCAGATCATGTTTTAATCCATAAAAAAATAGAAGAACAGCACTAGATGTAATCAAAACATATTTTACTAGGAGAGACAACTAGGGCACAAAATCAAAATGTTTCTTGGATAAGTGTATCTGTATAAAACACTAACTGATCTTTTAAGCATCATGTAAACCTTTTACCTGACATTTCTCCTCTTTTCTATAGTTACTTCTATAGTATGTAGAAAGAGGTACAATGAATGCCAAAATTCAGGAAAAAATATAGATACTCCAACCAGTGTAAGGCAGACATCAGAAAAGATGTTAAAAACCTGGTGGAAAGCAAAGCAAAGAGAGAAAAAGAAAAGAAAAGCATGCAAATTTCAGGAAGAAAGAAATGTTGATATATGAAATGAATGTGAACATGAAGAGCTGCCAGGAGTAAATGGGAAGAGCAAAAGAATGAGCTTAACCTTCTTACCCTCCGGCGGAGGTCTTAGAAGAGAGGAAGTTGTGGTAAACAAAAGTGAATCAGAGATCCAAAAATTAGAAAGTATTTAGCAGAGAGACTGGCCTTTGACACTGTCAAAAGCAGAATCTTTTCTAGATTCATGAGCTTCCAGTTTGTCTGAAAAACTCAACCTGCAGTGCCAGAACAAAGGGGGTGTAACTCATAACACTAGGGGAGGCAGGAGAGAACCAGGGGCACCTAGGTGAGCATGTTCTTCATCAGAAGCGCTGTGCGCGGACCTCTGCATGCTTTTCCCAAAGGCAGAAGATAGAAGAAAGTAGTTCCAAAGCAGTCTGCCTCTGAACATAGGAATTCAAAAACAGTGAAAATAGAATACATGTAAAATGGAAAAGAAGAGATTCTGCCCTTAGGAACACAGGGATGAATCTTAAGGACATTATGCTAAGTGAGATGAGTCAGCTCTATGATATCACTAATGCACAGAAGCTTAAAAAGTCAAATTCATAGAAACAGACTAGAGTGGTTCTTATGAGAATGTGGGGGGGGGGGAATGGGGAAATGATGATCAAAAAGTATAAACTCCCATTTCAAAGAAAAGTTAAGGGGATCTAATGTATAGTACAGGGATTAGAATTAACAATACTGCATCACATACTTGAAAGTTGCTAAGAAAGTAGATAGAAAATGTTCTCATAAAAAACAGAAATGGTGAGTATGTGATGAGACTAGGTATCGCTATGTTAACTGGGGTAGTCTCGAACCAGTGAACTCAAGCGATCCCTGGCCTCAGTCTCCCAGTACTGGGATTACAGGCACGTGCCACCATGCCCAGCTCATATGTGTACAGTTTAAACTTACACAATATTATATGTTGGTTCTATCTCAAAGTTGAAAAAATATGTAATTCCCAAAATTTGAATGCAAAGATGAGGTTACAGAAAGAGAGAGAAGAGATCAAATAGAAATTAAGGTATGTATATATCAGGGATTTCTCACTGAGCTTCAATAATCTTCCCTTTTTATTCATTAACAGAAGTTCCAAATGTTAGCAGAGTAGATGCTGCCTAACATTAGTCCCACCTCCCTTGCAGCTGATATACATTCATCTGAATATTAAACAATAAAGTATAAGAGAAAATGGTATGCATGACTTTAGGAGATAGCTTTTAAAGAAGAAAGTTCTGTTCTTCTGTCCTGTCCTTTTTCATTTGTACTCACTGACATACAAGTGTGCTTACTGAGACTCAAAAGACCATCTCAGACTTCAAAAGGAAAGCCCCTTTGAAAGGCTGGGGCTGGAACACCATACAGGGCCTGAGTCCCTGATGCTGCTGGAACCACCAGACCAGCCAATAGGCCGTGTTTACTTGAAAGCAAGATCAATTTCCATCTTGGTCTATCTTGATTCAGTCCCTGATAACTATCCCACAGTTATTTTTTAAAATAACTAAAACTTAAAGAGATAGGATAGATTCAAACCAAACCAAACTGGTGTGAGGTTCCTGCTTGAGAAAATGGACTGGGTCCTTTCAAAATAAACATTTTAGATAATCAGATAAATCTGATTCACATGAACGAATATGAGTGTTAGTTTGACAATGAGGGGAAAAATGGAAAATAAGGCAATCATCTTATTAGACAATTGTCTGGGAAGGGCTGGGGAAAGTCAAATAAACCCAGGCCTTTGCAATCTTAGAAACCTGCAAAATGAAAAAGGGGGTTCAGCTCTTGAGATGAATGGAGGGTTTTACTAGCAATCATTAATTAGCACATTGAGAGTCAGCAATGATCTAAGAGCTGCCCGGTTACAAACACGGCAAAGAATGAGGGTGTTGCCCAGAAAACATAGGACATGAGGCACAAAAATTGACAGCAAACTTGAAAAATTTCTGCAGAATGAAGAAAGTACAGTTGGATTTTCCTAGGTAGAAATTTCACAATTAAATCATGACTATATTGCTATGGAGTTTTCTTATTAGCCAGAAATCTGTGAGATGAAATTAAAATGATTTAGTGAAGAAACCAGAAAGGCTAGAAAGGCAGGAAAATGGGGACATGGTACAACTGGAAGAAGTGCTGTGATAAGGTGGGAGGCAAGTCTGAGGAATATACAGAGGAAGGCTCTTCAGCTTTCATGAACAAAGAATATATCGTGGTTTTGGCTTTGAGTGCAAGATAAGAACATACACAACACACATTGCTACGTAATAGGCATTACAACATGATTTAGTTCCACATTTTGGCAGAAAACTCAAAAATCCCATTATGCAGTTACCCAATATTTAAAAGGGAACTATGACCCATTCACATCAGTAAATTGGGGGGGGGGGGGAATAAACATTTAAAGGAATCACATAAAGAGAAATTGATAAAAGTCAAGTTATTGCTTAACGAGTATTAGATGCCTAAAAAATACTTGGCATAAAAAAAAATCTGTTCTATTAAAAAAAAAACCTGCATGATAAGACAAACAAACAAAAACAAACTCTATTTTTTTTTCTTTAGATGTAAAGATTAACCAAGTGTGAGGAACAAATATACAAGCAGAGTTTGAAGGACAGGTATGAACCAAAACTGGTTGACAAAAGAATGTAAGGTCTATTAGGGAGTTTCAAGCACAGAAGTAAGAGAACATGGAAGTTCAGCTGGAAATTTGTAGGACCTTTTTGATCATGGTGGATATTTAACTGCAGAATAAAGAAAAAAGAAGACTAAAGGAGTTCTGAGAGAAATTTTGCCTCCAGAATCTTCTACATTTGGGTGACAGAACAAAAGTAGTCAGAGTCAAAAGCTATGCAAAAGCTCTGAATAAACGTTTAAAGGACAAGAGGCCTTGGTTGAAGTGTGGGAGCCATGCAGCTGGATGAGAGCTGGGGTCCCATCCACGTGCAGACCTTGAGGACTCACTAGAACAAGTAAACCAAGAAACAAGAAGATAAAGTCAACCAGAAACCATACACACTTTTAAACATAGCAAAATGGGGTGGATCATGCTTTACATTGTGTATTGTTTTAGGAAAAGAAAGCAAAACAAAGACAAGGGTAAAAGGTGGACATAGTGTTCCTAGAGGCTCCAAGTTATTTACATGTGTACCTGAAAGTAATAGGTTCTGTTTTGAAACCAAAAGAAAACAAAGCAAATCTCAGATCTGACTTAAGTCTTACAAAATAATGTTTTTCTCAGTGAATTCTTGAGAATAAACTGGGATGATGCTGCATCTTTATCTAACAAAATGCTAAAAAGTTTTGGCTCTTTTTTCTCAAGTTCCCCCAAAGGAGAACTGTCTCCCTCCCTCTAGACTCTCCTTTTCACTTCAGAAGGGTGCCCTTTTGACTTCTCTTCATCTCCTCTCCATCTCCAAAATTCTGGTCATCACATACTCCCAGCTCAGTCCCATAATCCAAGTCTATTGCCCAATACCAGCTAGCTCAGTGGCATTCAGCAAAAGGAAGCTCACTTCTTTATTTAAACATGGATTACTTCCAGTTCTTTAACTATGTTCTTGAGAATACCTAAGTCATACAGTTGTGTTAGATAGGGAATGCTTTTCTTCGGGAAGAAATGACCAACTTTTTTGTATATTATATATATGAATACCTTTAGTCTCTCTATCATCATCATTTTGCCATTTTTATATCTGACAAAGCTGAAGTTACACAACTTAATTTGCAGGGTAAGTCACTGAACCCTATCCTCCAATTTGGCTCCAGAATCCACATTCTGAACTATCCCACCATCTGACATTCTTCTGTCCCCAGTAGGACTCTCTTCCTGAGATTTTTGTCACTATGAAAGGCACCCCTGCAAATCCAAGACTTCCTTCTCCCTAGACACCCATCCCTAGGTGCACAGACTCCTGCAGCAGCCTTCCCTGCCTATGTTTCAGGAGGAAGATATCCACTCTCTCATATACACACCTTCACATAACCATCTTTTCAATATATGTAGCCACAGTGTTTAGCACTTAAAGTCAACACTTGAGAGATTCCAGTCTAATAATATTAAAAAGCAAATGCAATACAAGAAATATTTTTAACTGTGTAATAGGATGTTATAAAATTAAATCCCAATGTTTCTAAAGATCTAAGGGTGAAGTTAAGGACAAAATGCATTGAAAATCTTCCAGAAATTTACTTCCTGTAGCTCTAAAAGTGGAAGTAAGTACATGTCTCCTGGGGAGATGCTTATGGGTTCTGGAACGGAACAAGCAAATGAGCTCTGGTCGTGACCACTCCTCAATTCATTTGGCAGCGGATGAATCCAAAGAGGGGTCTCCAGCATAGCACATGGTTGCAAACAGAACCAGCAACAGCAAACTCAGCAGGGGAGTTCCCCAGCTGCAAGGACACCTAGATTCTGGTCCTACTTAAGAAGAAGGGCAGAAAGAGGGGCAAAGAGGGGA
>PVHY01007568.1:17723-52300 GCA_004024945.1 Uropsilus gracilis
TCCAACGGAATCTTGGGGTCTCAGGGACTCTGGGTCCAGGGATCTCAGGCTGGGTAAGCTGGCCTCTGCCTCCATGTGGGCAGGGGGTGGGGGCTGGGCACCCCTGATGGGGTACAGTTTGGGGGGTACCCCCTCTGGTGTACTCCAACCTCAATCAGACCAGCACTAAGAAGGAAAAATCCAGTCTCTCCAGCTGCAGATATAGTGGAGAGGAAAGAAAGCAATAATGGCCTGGATATACTCATCACCTGAGTAGGACAAGCAGCATGTCTGTCGGGAACCACTGAGACAAGAAGGTGAAATCAGCTTTTGAGGTGACAGATTTCTATCTGCATCATCTCTGGGGCTGAGTAACCAAACCCCTGGTACACAGTTATGTGCAAGGTGAATGAGGCTCCCTCCTTTACCAATCAATGGGGGAAAAAAGCCACAATGATATGACTGTGGTCCCATGCCAGAACTACTAACAGAAAGAGGTGAGGAACTGAACCAATCACCTGAGGAAGTCTGTCCCCAGCAGGGAATGCCTCCACTGCCAGCAGCTGGGAGTTGGATTCCCAAACCAAGATATCAAAACTGTACAGCACAGAACCAGCATGACATGACAGACACCAGAAAGGATCTTGGAGAAATACACCACATATTTGTCCTACAACAATTTCCTGACATGCTCAGTCTAACTATATGCCTCAGTTACTCTTGGAAATCTGAGCAGCCTGGTGGTTGCTGCCCAGGAGTGCAAGTCTGCACCAGGAAAAAAAGGACATAGTTTCAGAAAAAGAAAAGACCAGTGGGCCAAATATGAACCAACAGCTTGCAGCACAACGAGTTGGAATGACCAGAGAGGGGAAGGTGGAAGGGGAGTGTAGAGGAGTAGGGGATAATTAGTACAATACAGAAGGGAGGTCCAAACTTAAGGGGAACAATAACCATACATAGGTGACCAATATTGTATGAAAATTATAAAATAAAAATTGAAAAAAAAATAGAAATGGCTCAACTCAATTATGGTGGCTATTTTAAGGACAGCCTTCACCTTCTGTCCAGTCTATCTCTAAGATGATGGTATGGAACAGGTTGCACCTTCAAATATTCCTGAGTCAATACTGTGTATCACTGCTTGACCTTGATCCACCATAACATCATTGCTTCATCACAGGGGACTTATACTTCAGGGTCCTAGTTTGGTCCTCAAATTCTCAGAAGCACAAAATTGATTTTAACTATTCACTATGTATTCCAGAGATTGGTATATTGACTTACACTAATTAAACCCAGAGACTCTGAGACAATAAAACATCAAATCATAAAGAAATATAAAATTGCCTGAAAAGCAAGAATATGCACTTGAATTGAATTAAATCCACACTAGAATTTTAGACTAAATTGACACTAGAAGTTAAATAATAAAACAAAACATTGCCCTCTTGGCACAGATGCAATAATGTTTTTACGGTGTCCATGGTAAAGAAAACATATTGCTGAAAATTTGTTATCCATGATATTCATGATAGCTATGCTTTAAAATCTAAGATATTTTTTAGAGATGTCCCTTTCCCCTTGAGGATGCTGGAGGGATACTGATAAAATCTGACACTCAACCTTCATTACTCTCCCTGTCTATGAGAGTCATTCTATTTGTACTTATCATTATGCTAAAATTTGTCAAAATTTCAAGTAATTTTTATCAATTTAACAAGCAATTTAGATTGTGAAAAATAAGTTTAAGCATCATAGCATTGTAGGTACCCAAGAGCTGGGAAGGCATCAGCAATCATCTCATTCATTGCTTTTTAATTATGCCCCTTGTACCCCAGGAGCTACTTAATTAAGGAACAAGAGGTGTGAGGAGGGGACTGAGCAGACCAGCTGTAGCTGAGAATCCCCTTTGCAAGGAGTTGAGATCATCCAAAGTGCAAAAGTCAATGATGTTTTTCAACATAACACATAGTAGGTTGAAGTTAACTTTCTAAATAAGCAATCTGGGAAAGGGATTGAAGGAAGACAACACCAGGAGTAAGACCACTGAGAAAGGTATAACATTTTTTCCAACAGAGATCTAATCTTGAGATCAGGGTAATAGCAATTATCTTCAATAATACAATTTTGAGTAATTTATTAAAAATACGACAATAGATGAAAAGATGTGGTATGCATACACAATGGAATATTACTTATCAATTAAAAATGACAAATTTGATGAATTTATAATAACATGGATGTACCTAGAAGAAATCATTAGCATAAACAAGTCAGAAAGAAAAAGAAACTAAGTGGTTTCACTAATATATGGGATACAGGACAAACAAGCAAAGACCAGGAGGAAAAGTCAAAACACACTAACAACCAAACTACACAATTAGGGGCAAGGAGTGATGGGAGGGAGTGAAGGTGGTGGGTGATCCCTGGGAAATACAAAGATGTGAAAAAATAATTTACATAAATAAATTAATTTTAAAAATCATAAAATAAAATGCTCTACCCACTTGACACATGGTAAATATTCAATACATTAGTATCTATTTTTAAAGTTGGATTTCCCAATGAGAAAATACTTTTTTTAAAAAAATAACTCACTTAAACATTCAAGGTATAGACTATTATCTTGTTTCACAATTAATAATGATACAAATCAGGAACAAATAAAATCTGAAAAGACTCAAAACCAAAACTGACATTTTACAAGTATATATGCTATTAGCTACTATTCCCGCTCATCCTTAAATCTACATACATGGCACAAAATATGTTATGGTTACACAACTTAGAATTAATTTACTGTTATCTGTTATTATTATCTATGGATCACCATGAGAATGCAGAATGTACTAAGGGAAAGTGGTGGAGTCAGTCTCACAGTGGTCTCCTTAAAAGATGACTTCACAACTACAATGTTATTTAGTGTAGTGAAAAATAATTTATTGAAAATGAAGAAAAATGTAAATGATTCTTGTAAAGAAATTAAATTAATGTTAGGTACTAGAACACAGATATTTTGTGTGCCATACCTATGCCAACATGTCATAAAATTCACTTTTCCTTTCAGGAAAGATTTCTAGTACATGTTATAATATTTGTTAGATTTTACCCACAATGGAACTTCTTTCACAACTGGACTCAATCCTTTCCAACCCTGTCACTACTTTATCAACTAAGTTTATTTAATATTCTAAATCCTTTGCTGACATTCCCATGTTAACAGCATTTTCAACAGTAGATTTCATATGAAGAAACTTCTGTCTTCACTCATTTGTAAAAATTAACTCTTCATCTGTTAAAGTTTTACCATGAAATCAGTAATTCCATCATATCTTTTGGTTCCACTTCCAATTCAGTTGTCCTTCTACTTCTACATCTGCTGTCACTTTTTCTACCATAGTCTTCAACCCCTCAAAGTCATCATGAGGGGTTATAATCATTAACATTGATATTCTGACCCCCTCCCACGAAGCACAAAGGTAATGGTATCTAGAAAGGTGAATCCTTTCCATAACCTTTTTCAATTGATTTTGCCCAAATCCATCAGAGGAATCATTCTTTATGGCAGGTATAGCCTTATCAAATATATTGTGTAAAAAAGTTTTGAAATTCAGAATTAATTCTTGATCCGTGGGCTGCAGAAAGAATGCTGCGTGTTAGTAAGTACGAGAATAGCATTCACCTCCTTGTATATGCCCATCAGCACTCTTGGATGACCAGGTGTATTGTCAATGGGCAATCATATTTTGAAAGGAATATTGTTTTTCCAAAAGGGTAGGTTTAAAATATTCAGTAGACCATTGCTGTTAATAGATGATATGTCAATACAAGTCTGTTGTTCCATTCATATATAACAGGAAGACTGGATTGAGCATAATGCTGAAGGACCCCAAATTTTTGGAGTGGTAAATGGATATGACTTCAGCCTAAGGTCACCAATAGCATTAGCCTCCAACAAGAGTCCTTTGGAATTTTTAATTCAGTCATTGTATTCTCTCTAACTAGGAAAATCCTAAATGGCATTGTCTTCCAATAGAAGTTTGTTTCATCTACTTTGAAAATAAGCTGTTTAATAAGGCCATCTTCATCAACTATCTCTGCCAGGTCTTGTGGACCCCTTGCTGTTGCTTTTACATTGGCACTTGCCACCTCACCCTGCATTTTGATGTTATGGAGATGTCTTTTCTAAAACCTCATGAACAACCCTCTACTGGTATTATGATTTTCTTCTGCAGCATCTTCATCTCACTCACCAATCCTAGATTGAAGATAATTAAAATTTTGTTGTGAATTAGCCTTTGGCTTAAGGTAATGTTGTGGTTGATTTGATCTTCTATCCAGACAGCTGAAGAGTTATCAGACCTAACAAGAATAAAGAATGCTCCACTTTTTTTTTTCATTTACATGCTCATGGAGCTAGCATTTTTCATTTTCTTCAAGAACTTTTCCTTTGAGGCCACAACTGGGTAAATGCTTGATGCAAGAGGCCTAACTTTTAGGTAATCTTGTCTTTCTACATGTCTTCCTCACTAGGTTTAATCATTTCTAGCTTTTGATTTAAAATGAAAGGAAAGAAACTCCTCCCTTTGTTGAAACACTCAGAAGTCACTTGTAGAAGTCTTGTCTCTTGGAATATGTGTATTGTTGTATCTCAGAGAGTAGAGAGGCATGAGGAGAAGAAGAGAAAATAGCAGCTGGGTGGAACAATCAGAGCACACATGTTTAGCTGATTGTCTGATAGGGATATGGCTCATGGCATCCCAAAACAATCACATCAAAAGTCACTGATCACAAGTCATAATAATTATGATATAGTAATAATTTAAACGTTTGAAATGTTAAATGAATGACCAGAACATGACACAGAAACATGAAATGAGCACATTATCGAGAAAATGGCACCTTACAAGCTTGCTAAATGCAGGGTTGCCACAAACCTTCCTTTTGTTAAAAAAATGTAGTATCTATGAGGTACAATAAAGCAGAGTACAATAAAAGAAGGTATGCCCGTTCATTTATCACCATCATTAAAATGAAAAAAGCAGTTCAAACAAAGCAACCCTCTTACTTAAAGGGGTAATACTGGTTTTTCATCCTGGTCACAGGATAAAGTACATTATGGACATAATGCAAATAGATTCTTAATCAGTCAGGTTTTAACTATTTAGCCACAAAACTCCAACTTATTTTTAAAAATGCAATATCTGTGGTGTACAATAAAATAAACAGTAATAAAGCAAGCTCTAAGGGAATAAAAGGAAGTAAGGAATCAAAACTTACCATCAGGTTCTCATTTTATTTGCATAGTAGATGCTTATGAGACAGAACCAGATGACTTTGGATTTAGTTTTACTTCATCCTTTCTTTCTTCATTCCTTTTGTGTACTTTTTTTTTTTTATTTGTCTTGAAGATTCTTGAAAGCAGAGTGAGAACTGAAATGAAGGTCAATAGACTGGTTTTGGAGATGCTGAGCTTAAGATCCCCATGAGGCATGAGGTGGTGGTGTTCAGTCAGAGATTCCCTCAGCCTAGGCCTGTGAAAACAGAATTCACTGTGATGGAGAGTTCTGTAGGAGAGACTGGGGTAGGAGAGGAGGGAGTACCTTGGATTTTGAGATTGAACTCTCAAATGACATGTTATATATAAGACATACAAATAACAGTATTAAATGAGCAGTTTAACATGTATCCTGGAGCTCAGAAAAGAGAAAGGCTACAGATATAAACTAAGACTCTTCATGGTATAAGTATCATTTAAATTATGAGAGAGGATTAGTTTATTTCAAAAGGGAAAATAATATGAGATCAGAGAGGGCAAAGAGGAAAAGCGCACACATAAGACAACAAGGCCAACATCAAGTCATCAGAAATATTACCACCTAAAGCCCGCACACAGGAACAGCAATAACTGGAAGAGAATAAAGGGGAGTGGCCATAGAAGGAAAGGAAAACCAGAGTGTATTTCCAAAGAAAAAGAGTATTTCTTTTTTTTTAAATTTTATTTATTTCTATCCTTTTTATTTATTTGTTTGTTTGTTTGTTTCCTACCACCTTCCCTCCCTGACAACTCCCTCCCATCTCTCCCCCTCCCACCCCAATTGTACACTTTAGTTTAGTTGTTAGCTTGTTTTGACTTTTTCTCCTGGCCTTTTGCTTGTTTTTCCTATATCCCACATGTATATTTCTGTCTTTTTTCTTACTGACTTGTTTCTGCTAATATGATTTCTTCTAGATACATCCATGTTATCATAAATTCATCAAATTCATCATTTTTAATTGATGAATAATGTTCCATTGTGTATATATAACACATCTTTTTCATCCATTCATCTGTCTTTTATCCTTTAAATCTTTACCTTGGTAAATGGTTTTTGGGATACCTTACCCTCCCTCTGGTACACCCTCCATTCACTCAAACCCCTCTCTTTATTGTTTGCTAGCCTGTGTTAAGTTCATTAGCCTCTTTGCTGTGGCAGTGTTCTTTCACTGGTAGAGGGACTGTGTTCTTGGGACCAGATGAACTGTACTCGTAAGTTTTCAGTGTTAACCTTGTGTTGGGCAGCTAGTCTATATTTATTTATGGTCTGTCCATGTTTTCTCATTGCAGGCTGTCTTCTCCGATCCCTTCTCTGTGTTGTTTTGCTGCTTTACCTTATGGTTCTGGCATCTGGTTTAGGCTCCCTCACCCCCAGCCAGTGTCAGTGAATAAGTTTCTCTGTGGATCTCTATGGCACCTGTGAATGGCCAATGTAGATCACCTCCTCTGCCTCAGTTTGCAGCTTTGCTCTGGGGTCAATACTACCACTCTTTGAACTTTCTCTTCTGTGGTGTGGGGAGGGGTGCCTTGCCCTCCTAGATGACATCTCAGAAAAGAGATCTTGGCTTTTCCAGACCTGGTGAGCACATAGGTGGGGATTCGTGATTTCGGGTTTCCATAGTTGTTTCTCCAGTCTCACATGCACTGGTTCTCTTGATATTCCATCTCCTGTGTCTAGCTCAGACGTGTGGGCTGGGTTTTTACCTGGTCCCTCACCCATTCTATGATAGTGTTTGTATTACTTATGCTCTTCCTCCTGAAGATTAGTTGAAGTGAGAGTGAAATGGAAAGGGAATTCCCCTCCCACCCCCTGCCCATACACCAGTACCTCCCTTGCATGGGGGCTGGTCCAGATAACCAGGCAGACACAGTCCCAAGACCCCTTGGGGTAAGGGCTTGGCTGAACCATTCAGGCTGCAGATGGCTGCCCCATGCAATGATCCACAGGTGGATGGGCTAAAACCCCATCTGGGCCCCCCTCCCAGGCTCTCCAGTGCAGGGGGCCTATACCTGGAGTTCCTCACCACCCTTGCTCCCCACTGGCAAAGGGGCCCAGATGGCCCAGGACCCCAGGCAAGCAGGAATTCTTGCTGGGAGTTTCCTGCTGGGAAAAGAGTATTTTAAGAGGGAGTATCAATTGGTTAAATGCTGCTGAGAGGACAAGTAAGATATGAATTTAAAAGTATCCCTGAATTTATTACTTAGAAGTTATCTGTGAACTTATCAAGTGTAGTTTTATTGGATGAAAATAGGAAAGTCAGCTAAAGACTGACTGGGAGGTAAAATGGGGGCAGCATATGAGGATAGCTCTTTTGTAGGAAATGATAAAGAAGGGTTATCTAGGTGCAACCTGACTGAGTTTTTTATTATTAAATTTAAAGATTGGTTTTTCAAATGGTCTCACTAATATATGGGACATAGGAAAAATTAACAAAAATCCATGAGAAAAAGTCAAAACAAGTTAACAACCAAACTGAACTACATAACTGGGGGAGGGGGCAGGAGAGGGTGGGAACGGTCAGGGAGTGAAGGTAGTAGGCAAACTCAGGGATTACAAAAACTAGAAACTTATCTATAAATAAATTATTTAATTAAAAAATAAATAAAGATTGGTTTTTGTATTAATGGGTTAAAAATTGCTTTCTATTTTATGATGTAAGATGCAAGATACAGAGTATATTTGAATGAGAAAGGTTAAGCATGCAAAGACAGTATTTAGCAGAAGAGCAAAGCTCCTGAAAAGGTAAAGTCTAGAACCCTGTCTTTAATAACATCTTATATCCTCTCCTTTGTTAGCCTCAGCACATCTCCCCAAATAAGACCTCTCTAAAAGCAGCAATCACCACCCTCAGTTTTTTTCTGAG
The DNA here is from genome assembly GCA_004024945.1 of Uropsilus gracilis. Lineage (NCBI taxonomy): Eukaryota > Metazoa > Chordata > Mammalia > Eulipotyphla > Talpidae > Uropsilus > Uropsilus gracilis. Next base: position 25,884 of record PVHY01007568.1, read on the forward strand.
TCCATGTGTCAAGTGGTATACAATGAATGTTCAAAATAGTTCATCAATAAATTAATGTATACATAATGCAGATCTTATCTGGTAAACTCTGCCCTGAAGAAAGGAGCAAAGATATATATGTATTTAATTACTTCTGGGTCAGAAAATACTTTATGATTAATGTCCCCAGAGCATAAAGTAAGCACACTAAAAACCAAATTCTTATTATTAATATTTTAGAGATGAGGAATGTGATTTTTTTCCCCCACAACTGAAGAACTACTTCTTATGTAAATCCAAAGGCTTCTTTCATCATTCTAGAGTAAAGACTAATTGTATTTTACATCTAAATTCATTCTCATTTATCAAAATATACTGTAGGTTGGAAAATGCTGCATCATTATTTCCATTATTTCTATAACATATCTATCTACATGTTGACATAGTATTATATAGCCATCAATTCTCAATTAGTAGGTTAGTGATGGTATCAAATTCTGAATAATCCAAAACATTGAATAAATAGAGTTGGAAACAGTAGGTTTGTCATCCTAATTTGGGCTCATTTTTGCTAATAACTTGATGACAGAGCTTCTTCTCAGAAGGATTATGTGTGGAAAGGGACCTGCTAATTTTTTCTTAATTCCTGAGAGTTAGACACAAAATGAATCAAGAAGTGTCTAGAAGGTCAGGTTTCTCTGCAGTAAGTTTTCATAGTGAAAGAACATGGCAAAAGAAAAAATTAGATGCATAGGATTTAGAACTGAGAAAGTACCCAGCCCTCCCCACTCCTTTACAGAGGGAAATAAACCCATGGTGACTGCAATGCTTCCCAAGTTCACACAGAAAGCTAAGGAAACATCCTCCTGATAAGTGAAGTCTCAAATTATTCAACTCCAAGACGCTATACCATCTTGTATCTCCAAAGAGTCCTCATTTCCTTTTTTCTTCTCCACATAAAGGAATGGTGTTGAAAATCTAAAGGGAAATTTAAAATGTGAAGAAAAATTTATATCCCAGATAGATAAGACATTAAGAAAATTCAGATTTTTGAAATTTATTACTTAGCCAGATATTGCTACAGCTACTAATTCATTTTAACCCCTTCAAACCCCTGTGAGATTTTATCACATCTACAGATAAGGAAACAGAAGCTACTCAGAATAAGTGTTTTACTGCAGGTCACACATCCAGCAAATGACACTTTAAGAAAAGACTTTAGGTCTACAACTCTAAAGACTCTTTCCACTACATCATACTCCCAATGTGACCACATCTTCTAGCCCAAATAGATTATAATCCTAAGTATGGAAGAACTGAAAGCAAACTATGCAAGCACTATTGGCAATCTTTGGGGGAGAAAAATGAAACAAACAGGTGCCAGAAGATGATGAGATAGTCTTTTATTGTGAAGTTATAGAAAACCTAGATTCTGGACACTATAATTTCTTCAAAAGCAAATTCTAGATATCAAACATTGGCAAAATTCTTTGAATAGAATTACTAAACATTTAGAGAAGAACGCTGTGGGCATATGAAGCCAACATGGGTTGACTAAAGTTGTGATGCCAAATCATCAAACATATCCACTAGAAAATGAGGTTCAGTCTTTAGGGTTGTCATGGTGGACAAACAGAAAATATAAGATTAAGGTAAAAGGACAGTTGGATATGTTGATAGCTGTTTGAAGTTGTCAGTCAGTGGTCTTTTATGTGACCCTGATTGATATAATACTGTGAAAAAATTTAGCCATGTCCTTTTACACCTTTGAAAATTACCAGGTGTGTAGATAACTCAGAGTCCAAAAGACAATGTTATATGATGATGCTTGACATTTACCAGTGAACATATTGTCATTGATCTTTATGGCAAGCCAAATTTATGTGCATTTGAAGTGACAAGAAAAAAGATCCCTTTTCTCAGCTATCATCTGAGAGTGAGAGTAATAGAAAGCAGAAATAATACTGAACTCCCCCACAATTCTAAGAGACCCACAGAACACAGTTGAGCTGTTCCTCTATTTTCTGATAAATTCCTTTTTAACTTTTGGCAATTGTGAAATACCATTGGCACAGCACATGACCTTCCACTGCCTCATAAATTTTGCTGTTCTGTGCTGTCCTTTGCTACAGATGCCAAATTTCCCTATACTATCTCCTGTTCCATTGAAACCAGGTATAGGCAGTTTCATTCTCCTGAACTCATTAACATATTCACACATTCATTCACTTGTTCATTCCACAAATATCTATGACCTCTACTTATAAAAATAGTTCTTATGTAATGAGACATTTCATGTGCCTGGAATACCACAGAGTTCAACTTTACTAATCATCTAAGCAAGTCTGGGATATTCACATCACCTTAAGCTAAAAAAATAAGAATTTACTAAGTCAAATTAATCTGATCAAGACTGTACAATTAAAAAGTGGTGACACTATGCTATTTTATTCTGTTGTGTTGCTGTAAAGAAGACACTGTGTTATGTGTAAACTGAAATGTAGGGGGAAATCTCATCTATCCATAAGCTAAATCTGAAAAATGTATGTTACACACACATACAGAAAACTATATCTGTTCCTCTTCGCCAACTCCTAGGCCAAAATGTCTCATACCAGCTGGTGCCAGTCTCAACCTCTAGGTTGTGGTTGAGCAATAGCTATAGCTCAGGATGAGGCTATAGTTAAGATAGGGCTACAAGTCAGGAACTGTTCCCTTTGCCTTTCCAGCAGGGAGCGTAACCCTGCGGCACTAGCTCCTTTTATAAAGATCCACCTGCTTGACCTCTGGTTAGTGAGAGCATTTAGTTATTATCTTGGTTCTGGCCCACGGTGGGGGTAAGGTAGGTGCTTTGCATATTGCTGCTTCAAATAATAACCTCCTCAGTGAGAAGATACTGATGACCAGATCTACCTCCAACTATCTAGTTCAGAAGTCTCAGTTTCAAGCAAGTAATCAGCACGCTGCATTACTATACAAGCTCTCCAGTGGTGTGCCCTCTGTCCTGTACACCAAATCTGTGCACATCCTTTACTGTACGGTGCCCAGTCTTTGAGGTCCCAAATATCGGTGTGGCCTAGAATCAACAATTATAGAAGGCCTTCATCCAGCAGCCACCCTCCCTTCTCATGGATCATGTGCCCAAGATCATCCTAAATGGTTTCATTACAGTTTTTCCTACCATTTCCACCATAGTGTTACTCTAATGATGGGGCAGCTGTATATTTATTTTTCGAGAGTTTCTGACTATTTTGTTGTAAGCTGGTTGTGAATTTGCAGAGGACGTGAGCTGACTGACCATGTACACTCTGCTGTCATCTTGCCAGACTCTCTAGCAATTGACCTTGACAAATAAGTTAATATTTTTCAAAGCCCACTTAGAGTCAAGGAATAAATCATATAAAATTTATATGGCATTTTGAAATATAATATAATAAAAACACCAACCTGTGGAATGCAGCTAAAACTATAGTTAAAGGAAATGCATCTATTAGTCATAGGAAAAATCAAGATTTAAGTATCCAGTTGGAGAATTTAATACAAAAATAGCAAATTAAATTCATGAACGTATGAAAAAAGAAACCATTACATGGACTAATTCAATAGAAAACAAGTACAGAAGTGAAAAAATATCCATAACGCTGAGTCTTTGAAATGATTGCAATGATAAACACCTAGCAAAATAACTTAAGGGGGAAAAGAATGCAAAAATTGTCAAAAATCAAGAATGAAATAAAAAAGAAAAATCACTGTATAGATTATACAGATAGTAAAGATGTCAATGAAGCCAACCAATCAGAGGTTGCATATGTGTGGCGTTCAAGGTGAAGACCTGGTAAGTTCAGAGAGGGGTCAGTCCTCTGCTCAGAGACAGGTCTGGGATTCAGCACTGCTAGTGCTGCCCTTGCCAGGGCTGGATTCAGGCTGCCAGCTACAGAGTTCTGTCCGAAGTAGAGACTGGAGATTGTGCTGAGGGACATGACTCAGATGAACCCTGTCTCTTTATCCCAACCAGGTCCTCAGCACACAGTGAAAGGAGCTTAAAGTCCTGTGTCAAGAGTGAATGAGACATCTATTTCTCAGTGTGATGCAGTTGTGGGAGAGTGATATGGACAAAGGGAGCATCATGTTTAAAGACTTGGAGGTAGGATGGAGCCAAGTAGATTCAGAAAAGATGCAGTTGGGGGGCTTCTGGAGTCTGCAGGAGACAGTGTGGGCAGAATCACACCTAGAATAGCAGACTGCTGAATGTCCCGAGAGTCATGGGCCACTGTGAACAGAGGACACCACCTAAGTGAAGGTTTTAAGAATTTTCCAAAGTACTCAGAGACAGAACACAGGATGGGGATCATCTGGAGGATGATTTTTTGTTACAGTTCATGGAACTGGTAAATGGCAGCCACAAGGACCAAATCACAGAGGGACATCTGTTAGCCTGAAATCACCCAGCTCCCAGAGTGAACCAGGGAGGTCTAGGCCCATGGAGCCCAGCCATGTCCACCTGCTTCTTCCATGGCTTCCAGTGACTAAAGAGGTGCATGCAGAATCTACATGGGCAGATGGATGTGTTTCAGCCACATTTCTACGGTCATGGGAATTGCCATGTCATGAAACTCTCTACCTGCTATTTTCTAACCATGGGGATCCAGGATATATCCTAAGCTCAAGGTCTAGAGTTCAGGACAATGGTTATAGGAAGGGTTCCCATTTATGGGAATCAGTGGTTAAAAAAGGTAGAAGTTTATTCCAGAAACTGGTACCAGGGTGTACCAGTCTAACATTATGTTGAGCTGGGTGTGGTTAGAAAACTATATCTCTCTTCTTTCAGGCAGGAATAAAGATGAGTCATGAGTCAGAACTGTCATGACAGCTGAGAAGCTGGGCTTTGACTCGAGGTAATGGGATGTCTGCATCAGAGAAGGAAGGAGGTCTCACCCAGGTTCAGACTCCATTTGACTGCAGAATAAAGAACAGACTGGAGGAGAAAGGAGAGGAGAGAAGCCAGGGCCCCAGGAGAATGTAAATGTCATGGTTCAGGTGACTATTGATGCAACTGGTATCCCAGGTGCTGTTCCTCAGTCCATTTTTTAGGTCAAATAGATATTTAGATATTGCTGGTAACAAAGAGAAAAAGAGCAGTCAAGAATCACCCAGGGAATTTTATCTAAGGTAACACTGGTTCACAACACTGTACATGAGTTACAGAAACACAAGCTTCCGAAGTCAGTACCACACCCACCAGCAAGGCACCCACAGCCCACCACCAGAACCAGTTGTGTCCCCTCCCCACTTGCTCTCCTGCCTCCCGACTTTAATTCAATTCTGCAAATAGATTTCTAGGGTTTATTCTTGGTTTCATTTTGTCTGATCTTTTGTTTTGCTTTACTATGAAATATAAATAAGTCCATTCTGCATTTGTCGTGCCCCTTCTGGCTTATTTCACTTTGCATTATCCCCTCAAGGTCCATCCATGTTGCTGGAAATGACAAGAATTTATCTCTTTAACTGCTAAGTAATATTTCAGTGTATGTGTGTATGTGTGTGTGTGTGTGTGTGTGTATACTACATCTTCCTAATACACTCATGTGTCTTTGAGCATTTATGTTATTTCCTTAATTTGGCAATTGTAAACTATACTGCAAAGAACATAAAAGTGTAATAACACTTTCATTTGGTGTTTTTTTTTTCTTTTGGAGTACATATCTGGGATTGGAATTGCTGATCTATTTTTAATACTTTAGGAAACTTCCATACTGGTTTCCTAAGGGCTAACCAGTCTACATTTCCACCAACAGTATACAAGAATTCCTTTTCTCTACATCCTCACCAACATTTGTTACTTCTGCTCTTTTTGATAGGGACCATTTTCACAAGTGTGAAATAGTATATCATTGTGGTTTTGATTTGCATTGCTCTGATGGTAAGTGATAATGATCATTTTATCATGTACCTATTCAATATCTGTATATCTTCTTTGGAGAATTATCTATTTAGTACTTCTGCTCAAGTTTTGGTTAGATTATTTACTTTCTCTTTTTAATTCTGAGTTCCTGTATATCACCCCCTTGTCAGATGTATGATGTGCAAATATTTTTTTTCCATTCAGTATGGTATCTTTTTATTTTAGTGATTGTTTCACCATGCAGCCTTTAAATTTAATGCAGTCTTATTTTTATTTCTTTTTTGCTTTGTTTGCTACTAGAGATGAACACACAAAGATATCACAGAATTCTATTCACATAGAGTGTTTTGCTTGTATCTTCTTTGTATTCTATGAAATCGGGTCTTACATACGTGTTTTCTTATCCATTTTGACCTAACTTTTGTGTATGTGAGAAATAATGTACTAATGTACTAGTTTCAATCTTTTGCATATGACTGTCCAGTCTTCCCAACATTATTTATTGAAGAGACTTTCTTTCCCCAAAATATACTCTTGGCTCCTTTGTTGTAGCTTAACTGTCCATACAGGTGTGGGTATCTTTACTCTGGTCTGTGTGTCCATTTTTGCTTCAGTACCACATTGTTTTGATGACTATGCTTTGGGGACTGGGCGTGTGATACCACAATTCTTTCTCATTTTTGTCAAGATTATTTTAGCTTTTCTGGGTATCTGTGGTTCCATATGAATTTCAGTAATGTTTCAGTTTCAGAATTTCATTAATCTACTTCTTTGAAAACTGCTATTGAGACTTTTAAAAGAAATGCATTGAATAGGTATATTGCTTTGGGTAAAATGAATGTATTGACTATGTTATTTCTTCCAATTCATGAGCAGGGAATGGAATATCTTTCCATTTCATTGTATCCTCTTTCATTTGTTTTAATGAAATAAATGGCATAGTGTTCTTGACTTCTTCCTCTTCTAATTCTTTATTTGCTTATTGGAAGGCAAATAATTTTTGAGTATTGATTTTGTAACCTCCCATTTTACTGATTTATTGTTTAAATTAGTTTTTTCAATCAAATCTTTAGTTTTCTATGTCATCTTCAAGTAGTGTCATCTTCAAATGTGATACTTTTATTTCTTTTCTGAATCCCTTTTATAGCTATCTTTTGCTTAACTGCTTTAGCAAGGTCTACCAATACTATGTTAGTTGTGAAAGTAGACATCTTTCTTCACCTTCTACCAGATTTTAGAAGAAAAAATTTCAGTCTTTCACCATTAAATATGTTAGTTCTGAGTTGTCAAATACAGCATTTATTATGTTGACGTATATTCCATTAATCCCCATTTTTAGTATTTTATTGTAAATGGATGTTAAATATTATTAAACATGCATTTATGTTTAATAATATTACATGTATTGATATAATCATGATTTTTGTTTTTCTTTTTGTTCATCAGTTTCTGGAAACTGAACCACTCCTAAATCCCTAATGACTCCCACTTGCTCATGGTACATGATTCTTTAAACGTAGTGTTGAATTCAGCTTTTTAAGATTTCATTCAGGATTTTTGCATTCATGTTCATCAGGGAAATTGGTCTGCAGTTCTTCTTTCTTTATTTTTTGTGGTGTCTATGTCTGCTTTTGGTATCACAGTAATGTTGACTTCATAAAATGTATTCCCAATTTCTCAAATTTTTGGAAGAGTCTAAGAAGGATAAAAATTTTACTTTCAAGTTTTAGTAGAACTCATTAGTGAAACTATCTGATGCTGAGTTTTTGTCTGTGTGGAGACTTTTGATAGCTTTAATGTTCTAGCTTGTGATTGGTCTGTTCAAGTTTCCTGTTTTTCCTGACTCAGTCTTGGATTATTGTATACTTCTAAGAGAGTATCCATCAATATTAGGGTATTCAACTTACTAGCATACAAATATTCACTAAACAAAGAGGCATCAACATTTATAAAGCAATTACTACCATAGTTGAAGAAAAGGCATTGGCAGCAACGTAACAGTGGTGAAGACCTCAGAATCCCATATTTAACAATGGACAGAACAAGCATACAGAAAACAAACAAGGAAACAATAACCTTAAACAAAGGGTTAGACCACATGTGCTCAATGGACATTTATCAGACCCTCCCCTTCCTCTGCCTACCACCCTCAAAGAATAGAAATATACAACACTTCTAGGAGTGTTGTATACATTCAAGTATTGTATATACTCTTAGAAGAGTGTACTCAAGTGTTGTATACATTCTTAGAAAAGTGTATACAACACTCTTAAAAGTATAAAACAACCCAAGACTGAATCAGGAAAAATAGAAAACTTAAACAAGCCAATCATAGCAGAACACACATTCTTCTCAAGTGTGCATGGGGCATTCTCAAGGGAAGATCATATATTGGACCACAAAACAATTATCAATAATTTCATAATGACTGAAATAATAAATAATATGATCTACTATAATCACAATGTCATCAAGCTAGAAATCTAAAAGATTTTGATTTCCACAAAAAGAAAGCAAGAAATTTTCTTATATATGGAGACTGAATAACACACTACTGATGGCTATTAGGTTAATGAGAAAATCAAAGAAAAAAATTTTAAATAGCTTAAGAAAAAATGAAAATGAGTACAACCTACCAGAACCTATGAAACACAACAAAATTAGTACTCAGAAATTACTCAAAATCAATTCAAGACCTAAACCTAAGATTTAAATCTCTAAAACACTTAGAAGAGAAGGGATTTGATATTTGACTTTCATTTGCAACAAAAGAAAAATTAAATAATTTTTGTTTTATCAAAATTAAGAACTTTTGTTCTTTCTAGGATACTACCAAGAGAGTGAAAAGACAATCCATAGAATGAGAGAAAATGTTTACAAATCTAATTACAAATCTAATATGCAGAATTTATAAAGAATTCCTGCAACTCAAGGAGAAGAAAACAAATTACCTCATTCAAAAATAGGGAAAGTGCTTGAATAGACAATCTTCCCAAAGAAAATGTATCAGAGCTAACAAGTTCATAAAAAGGTGTTCAACTTTACAAATCAGTAAGAAAATGCAAGCCAAAATGTCACATCCATGAAGTTGCTATTATAAAAAAAGAAGCAGAAAATAATAAGTGGTGGCAAAGATGTGGAGAAATTTTGTATGCATTGCAAAATGGGAAAAGCAAAATATCATAGTTCCCATGAAAAATAGTTTGACAGCTCCTCAAAGAATTATCATATGATCTAGTAATTCCACTTCTAATTGTATACCCAAAAGAAAGAGATCCTAGGCCAGGCACGGTGGCACGTCCCTATAGTCGCAGCCTATGAACTGCAAGACTTGAGTCTAGGAATTGCTTGAGTCTGCAGGTCAAGACCCACCCAGGGGTTCAAGACCTGCCCAGGGCAACATAGCGAGACCTAGTCTCAAAAAATACCTGCGAGAGGTGGTGCATGCCTGTAATCTTGGATACCTGGGAAGCTGAGTCTGGGGATTGCTTGAGTCCATGGTATCCCAGGGAACATGAGCCTGTGGTTCTCCAGGCAATAAAGTGAGACCTAGTCTTAAAAAAAAAAAAAAAAAGAGACCCTGAAAGCAGAAATTCAAACAGCTTCTTCTGTACCCATGCACAAGACTGCAGCATTATTCTCAATAAACAAAATATATAAACAACCCAAGTGTCCATCAACAGATGAATAAACAAAATATGGTACATAAATACAATGGAATATTATTATTCGACCCTAAAAAGGAATGAAACCAACACATGCTGCAACCTGGATAAACCTAGAAGACATTATGCTTAGTGAAATAAGCCAAATAAGAAAGGACAAATATTGTATGATTTCATTTATATGAAATACCTAGAATAGTAAATTTCATAGAGACAAAAATTGGAACAGAGTTTGCCAGAACCTGAGAGGAGTACAGAATTTTTGTTTGAGATGATAAAAATGCTCTGGAAATGAATAGTGGTGATGGTTTCACCAACATCAGGAAAAAACTTGATGGCACTTAGTTGTAACCATAAAAACAGCTTGAATGTTTACTTTTATGTCAGGTATATGTCACCACAAAAAAAGTATATAGGAATTGTTCCATATTAACAGAATAAAAAAGAAAAATCAAGATTATTTTAATACATGAAGAAAAGCTATTAGATGAAAATTTAATATCAATTTGTGAATTTTCTTTGAAAAACAGCTTGGGTTACTAGAAATGGAAGGAAACATCTTCAACTAAATATCTTTTAAAAATCTTAAATAAGTTTCTTTTCAGAAAATTGAAGTAGAGGAAATATTCAATAGCAAAATATTGAAAGCCCCCCACCACCAAGATAGGAATAAAGCAAGAATACTCACTGTCACCTCTTCTAATTGTGAAATCTCTACAAATCAAGAAAAAGAAACAAAAGTTATAAAAAGTTTAAAAAAGAAATAAAACTCATTATTTGTAGATGACATGATTGTGCACTAAGAAAATCTTAAACATTTTACAATCAGAATTAAAAGTGAAAGCAAGGTCTCTGCTTGCAAAGATCAATACACAAAAATATTTATATTTATATTTACAATATAAATCAAAAAACCAAGTACCTGGAAAATAAACAACAAAATGTGAACAAAACTTAGGAAAAAAATATAGTGAGACCTTTTCTATTAAAAAAAAGAGCTAGAGGAATGCACAATGTACATGGGCCAACTAGAGTTCAGGTATTAATTCTTCCCAAATTGATAGGTTCAATATTGGCAAAATGATTCTAAAATTTTTATGAAAATATAAATCCCAAGAGTAGTTAAGTCAATTATAAAAATGAAGGAAAATGTTGGGAAACTTACACTTGCACCATAAACTACAAGAAATACTAAGCTATAGTAATTAAGACCATGTAAGTTTGGCACAGAGATAAATAATGTAGTAGAACAGAATAAATAGTCTAAAATCGGATTCATTTTTAAAAGTTACTTGACTTATAACAAAGATGACACAACAGCAGAGTTGGCAAAGGTGGTCTTTGTCCATATACAGCATGCTGTCAATTGAAGATCCAAAAGAGAAAAATTGACTTTGACCTCATACCAGACACAAAAATATTTCTGATGATAGTAAATCTAAATATACAATGGAAAAGAATAAAGCTTCCTAGAACAATGCGGGGGAAATGACCTTGTGGTTAGAAGCAGAGGTCAATGGGACACAAAAAGCAATGCAGTCTAGAGAATTATTCTGGAATAAAACTGCCTGAATTTGAAATCAGAATCCAACTTTATTTGAGCAATTAAATATTTCTGTGCCCCAGTTTCTGACCTTGTAAAATGAGGATAACAATAAGCAGGCAAACAGTGTAAGGAGGAAACCCTATTATATATATGAAGTATGTACAGAACAGTGCCTGACACACAGCAAGTATTAGTAAGCATTGTTACTATTCTACCTCTTTGTAGCAGAGGTAGTCATTTTCATTTGTGTAGAAACCGTATGCTCAATGCTTTGACATGTGATTTTTCTTTTTCTTAACTTAGAGCTATTCATGTTGCCTCACAGTCCACCAGCATTTGCTCAACACCTGCCTGCCGTGTGCTGATCTCAGGCAGGGAGAAGAAGGTGGGGAAGATGCCTACGTGTGAAGTGGCTGACATTTCTTTATAGTCTCAACGTTTTCCAGATAGTTTGACAGGAAGACACAGACTTGAGACGCTCCTGTAGGGTGTTGCAGCACACGAACAAGAAAGTGGTCCCTTCACAGCGCCAATAGTTAGAAAATACAACAGCATGCTGTAGGTGCTGATGATAAATCCAGGATGAACTGGGGGAGGGAGAAACCAAAGTCACAGATGAGGCAGTGATACTGAGTCATGAGAAAAAGTCATGAGTGGTTACCCTAGAATACAATTTATGAAAGGTGGCAACCCCTAACACTGGCATGATTTGCTCTATTTGCTTAAGAAACACCCAGAACTGGAATTGCCTGGGCAGGGATTACAGGTTTGGACGACAGAGCTCTGGCAGAGAGGATGAGAGGAAGTCAGCCGGGGGACACCCACCCACAGCCTTCTCTGGGCTGACATCAGCTCTCTCCCTGGGCACTTTGTCAAATGATAACTCTAAGAAGCCCTTTGTCTGCCGGCACTACTGATCCATCTCTAGCGCAGGGAAATGTAAGCATGTCCTCCTTCCTATTTTCAGCTTATTTAACTAGATTTGGAGTAGAAATAGAATGCCACCTTTCACTACTATCCGGAGTGCTCCACATTGGGATGGCAAATCTAAAAGAGATGAAATCTTTTTAAATGTAGGTATGTTATGTCGCTAATCTATACAAAGAAGCACAAGGAGCCAGGTCCACAAATGAACTAATCTTGAAGAGAACACCGTATTCATTCTTAACTTCTCCCGTTCTTGCCTAGTTGCCTCTTCAACCTCTACCTGTCTTAAGTGGGTGAATCATCGGATTTCGGGTTATCTAAATCCTAATTTCTCCCTCTTCTTTTTTTTGCTATTCATCATGTAGTCTAGAATCTACATCAGAGAATAATGAGAATGAGGGGTCAGAGGGACTGAAATGTTAGGAGAAAGGGAGAAACATACCTAAAGTCTGGGTTTAAGTATTTCTAAATGAGTATTATTATATGCAATTTTCCTATCTAGTCTCCCTCTTTCTCAAGCCTTTGAGATTCTCCCTTACCTATTTTAAAACATTACCATCATTAACATCATTTTGGTTTGCACATTGCTTGGTCCTGCCTAAGATTATTTGACTATGCAACTTCCTGTTTAGACAAACTTTCTGAGGATTTTGTTATTACAAATAATCTCTTTGATTACTGAATTCCAGATGCAATGAAGGAAAAACACATTTGAATCATTATCTTTTTAAACTGTAAGTTCCTCATACAGCTACAATTTTTTTCAAAAGAGACAAAATCATCCTCTACCCCCCCCCAAAATTATTTTTTTATTCTAAAAATATCTCACACTATTCATCACTTGCTGACACCAGATACCTGGGAGTTGCCCTTGACTCCTCCCTTTCCCTCACTTTCCATCCCAGCAATCACAAATTCTGTAGAGTTCATCTACTTTTCATTTCTAGACACCCCTGCCTCCTTTCATTCCCCAGAGAACTGACAGTGTCCTACCTTCCCCAGCCTTCCCCCCGACAGCTGCAGTAATCTCACACCTCACCCCTCACCTCTGCTCTCTACCTCCAGTCTGTCCTCCACACAAAACGATCCATCTCAAGTGAAACTATATGTTCAATTATTAGCTCTGGATGAAGGTCAAAGGCCATGGAAGAGTTCCACGATCAGCTTTAGTGCCCCACCATTCCCAGAATTGCACTCTGGCAACCTGATTTCCTATGGTTTTATACCCCTTGCTTGCTGTTTCACACCTCCATGCTCTTCTCATATTTGAAACCCTCTTTGACCCATTAAGTTTTCTGAACCTCTGTTCTTTCAGGTGATTCCATCATTCCATTCTCTAGGCTGGCTTCTCACTCCAGGGGTACACATCCATCTTCTCCCACTATGGCACACATCAGGTGTTCAACAAATTCCCCACAAGCATTAGACGAAGCATTACATATGCAACGTGAATGTCTAAATAGCTTAGAAGACAGAACATACACAAGAGTAAAAGACAAATATGTTTTTCAAGCTTTTTCATTGCTTTGGATCCAGAGTGCAGAACCAGTCCTTTGTTCTTCCCACAAATCATGGCAGGCAGCCAATGCATTGGATTGCCTTTGCTTCCTGAATAATCAGAGTAAACATCTATTGCATTACTTATTAAATGCAGGTGCCGAATGCTTCACATCAATTGTCTCATTTAATCCACAAAACTACCCTATTAGGTAAGAAGTATTGTTACATTTCAGAAAAGTGAGACTTAGTAAAATTCATGTTAGTTGTTGGTGGAACTGGGATTTGGAATCTAACATCTAACCCTGAAGTTCATGCTCTTCACCATTATAATTTCCATGGGAGTTTGGGTCAGAAATCAATATATTGGTAGGAAGGATGTAGAGTTGAAAATACTCTTAGAAACTCTTTTTCATCAGAAACTTGTACCTCTTTGGCAGAAACTTAAAGCCAAGTTAAAATTCGTAGGTACATGTGGGCTGGGTACTCTAGACCTATGACAATGCTGTGTCAGTCTTCACTGAAACTGTAGACATTTGATTTGTCTCCTAGACAGACACTAGTTCTTGACAATAGTCACCTCTCTCAAATCTTCATGGCCCCTGCTAAGCTGAGTAAGGCCAAATTGTGAACCACATTGGAAAAGGATATCTTTTCCTCAGGAGGCTTAGTGCAGCCCTTTCTCACCCTGGAGTTGAAACTAACCACTGAACATTAGATGAACATGATGACTTGCATGTGAGAACTATGCTGGATGGGAATGAAAACTGCTAGAATCACACTCAGCAGGGTGAGATGTTTATACTGAGAGCATGTGAGAACACTTGGTTGCGAAATAGAAAATTCCTGCACTCCCGTCCCATCTTCCTGTGGGACCTTGGTTTGAATAATAGGTCTGACTGCCAACTCAATTTAAATGGCTCCCTCCTCACTCAAATGTGTGCATATCTGAGTTTGTGTAAATGAAATATGCAAATGGATGATCCCATCACATGGGGACCTTCCCAGCGCCCAAAGACCTGATAAGCACAGTGACATACATTTTTATTTGGAGACCTGTCTCTGGGAAATGCCATAACAGGCATGCAGTCCTCTCTTGTCTCTGACCTAAATCCCTTAAGCTATATCTAAAATGGTCCTACCTGCCTTGTTCTTCTCAAGAGGTGGAAAGCAGTGGATCAGAAGCGGTACTGGTCATTACTAAAATGTATCTGCTTAGTCTATTTCTTTACAATAATAAGAGCAAAACAGGTGTTTGTAAAATCTTTGGACCATAGACAGATGATAGGTAGGCCAGCAGATAGATAACTGACAGATAGACATACAGACAGACAGACAGACAGAGAGAGAGACAACCAAAATGTGGGCCAATTTTTTTAAATATTTTTAAATTCTTTAGAGAAAATTTAAGGAAACTCATGTTTTCTCATGGGAAATTCTGTTTGGGGCCTTTTTTTCTATTTATAACATACTCCAACTGTAGGTAAAGGAGGTTAAGAACAAAAAGAATGAATTAACATAGCAGAAGAATCATCAACCATCACAGAATATAAAAAGCATAATGGAATCTACTAGATGATATTTTTTTTGGTGGCCATAGTAACTTAGCAACACATATTTACTTCCTGTTATAAAAAAGACAATTCCCATAAAATGAAGAGTTTTAATATGGCAAATCATACATGCAGCCAGTATTCCTTTAGAAATTATGTGGCGAGGGAGGGTCTAGAAAATAGAAGGTCATCACAAACCATTGTATTCGCTTGCATCAGAAATGTACATGTCAGTAAGAAGGTCAAGTGGAGAAATGAAAGTACTATAA
The DNA here is from genome assembly GCA_004024945.1 of Uropsilus gracilis. Taxonomy (NCBI): domain Eukaryota; kingdom Metazoa; phylum Chordata; class Mammalia; order Eulipotyphla; family Talpidae; genus Uropsilus; species Uropsilus gracilis. The sequence continues at coordinate 41,222 of PVHY01007568.1, forward strand.
TCACAAGTCCAGCAAACCAAAGGTTCCAGTGGAACCATCACAAAGCAAATCAAGGTACTGGTTTTGATGTTGCAACCTTACTGGTCACAGCTCAGGAAGTCCTGAGGAGAGAGAGCAGGATCCCAGGGGTTCCTTTCAGCAGGGTCAAGCCACAGTCCATCAGATCTCCCATGTGAGAGTAGATCTCCCATTCCATACTCCCATAAGGATACAGGCTACAGGCTGCATTTTTGTTTTAGGCTCATCTTTTCTTATATTTTCAATTGTGGTGAAATACACTTTATAACATTTGCTATCTTCACATTTTTAAGTGCATCGTTCTGTGGCATTACACACATTGTTATGGAGCCATCACTACCATCCATTCATTTTGCGACACTGAGATTCATTACCTGTTAAGCAGCATCTTCACATTCCCACCCTGCAGCCTGGACCACCATCATTCTGCTTTCTGTCTCTGGATTTGACTGTCTCGATATCTCAGATAAAAGCAATCATACAGTATTTGTCCTCTTGTGACTGACTTATTTCATTTAACATAATCCCTCCAGGTTTGTATCTGCTGCAGCATAGGTCAGAATTCTCTGCTTTTTTATGGCTGGATATCATTCTATGTTATATTTAATTTGTTCTGTAGAAAATCTGTGTGCAGTGAAGAGAATAGAAGTTGATTTACTTTCACTCACTATAAAATGAACTTGATATCTAGAATATGAATTTTTTCTATTACTGATGGAGCCATAGAGCATCCAGAAAAATCCCTTCTAAAGATGTAGTAAAGACCATAGACTAGACCAAAACAAAACTGAGGCCCATGGACCTTTAAAAAGCCCAGGGTTGAGTTCTAAGAAGTTTGTCAACTTCCTGAAACTGAAACCAAAATTGCATGCCTTTATCTTTTTCTGGGGGAAAAGTCCTTCAATTTTATCATCATGTTGAAGGGTTTGTGTTTTGTTTTTTGTTTTTGGGTTTTTTTTGAAAGGCTTTTAGATCCCCAAATGCTAGTCATTGCTGGTCTCAACTACATTTCATTAAAATTAAACTGAGGGCTGGGCATGGTGGTGCATGCCTGTAAGCAGCAGCCTAGGAAGCCAAGGCCGAGGCCAGGGATCGTGGTTCAAGTCCTGCCTGGGGCCTGCAGTGAGACCTAGTTCCAAAAAAAATAGCTGGGCTTGGTGGCGCGCGCCTGTCATCCCAGCTACCTGGGAAGCTGAGACTGGGGATTGCTTGAGTCTGTGGTACCCCAGGAAAAGTGAACCTGTGGTTCCACAGGCAAAACTAGTGAGACCTAGTCTCAAGAAAATAAATAAATGAATAAAATTAAATTAAATTAAACTGAGAACTGGATGGTTTGTACTGCCCCTTCCTGAATACACTTCTGTGAGAATGGCAGTACTGGGAAACACCTATGCAAGGGACTCGCCCCTGGACCTTGAGCCTCTAGAGCACCTGCCTCCCAGGAGTTTGCTGAGTCGATTCTGAAGTTGATTATGCTTGGTTTAATTATTCTCATATCATGCGATGAGAATCATGTCATCAATGACAGAAAAAAATGTAATACTTAAAACATTCTCACTTTATTCAATTTCCAAATGGTATGATAATGGAAAGCAAAGAGGACATACCATGCATGGGCCTTCTTCCTGAGGAACATGAAATTATGTGAGAGAGACAGAGAATGAACACCATCAGTGAACATTACTAATAAAATCAACACAACCGGTGAATAACACAGATACAAGCCAGATGTGTGGCATTGACCTGAGTTTGCTAGAGGAATCTTCTTAGGGTCACAGTCTGTTTAAATTATGCTGCCTTGGTGGAAAAAACTCCTATTCGTGCTAAGGTCTAGGGAAAATCTGGTTTCTGATACAAACTGGTATGATTTCACATCTTCAACCAGGAAGCCAAAAAAACTAACCTTCCCTTCACCTCCCTTTACAACTTGGCTACCAGGAAGCTCAGTGTCCAGTTTCTGGCTCAACGGTAGCAACTATTTAAAGTTCAAATGATCACACATCTTTGTTTTATTCCAACCTTCTCCTATCCCTTAGTCTCAGATTTTGATTTGTGTCTTCTGTAGACTGGATTCTATTTTAATCTTACACTTAAAAATGTGTTTTCACTGCACAGCGGCACAACACAGTGGCACATCTATGATAGAGCCACTAGACGGGATGTGGGTGCAGACAAAACGAATGTGCCATGTGGGGTATTTTCTACTTCCCCCTAGATAAACTCTCTGTGCTCTAGCTTTGCTTTGTAACTGCCACCAGTCAGTCTGGGCTAGCAATAACTATGTTCTTTACCAAAATCTCCAGTTCTTACTGGCTACCCTTCTCCGACACTAGTAGCTATAGAGGTTTCAGGATTTACTAACTGTTCCTGTCTCTTCCCCTTCAGTGCTAGGAGTGGTCACAGCTCCTCCTTTCTACCCCTGCTGATTCCAGGGTGTGCCCCAACCCTTACTGGTTTCCTTCAGCCACGCCCACACCTGTGTAAATATTGGCCTTGCAGTTTCCTCAATTTCCCATTTGTGTATGAGCTGGGACAGTAGCTGACAAGGCATCTGAATGAGTTGGATTTTTTTGTCTTTCTCCCTACCCAATAAGTTATAATCACGCTACTTTGTGTGTATTTCTATGAAAGCACCACCTCCCTCTTGCCTCTGAATCCATATACTTTTCGATCCCTTCCACCTTTTCTCCAGATCATCATCCTCAATTTCCTTCCACAAACTCATGCTTTTCAGTGAGGATGCTGCCAAGCCAATTCATCCCTCTGAAATGTTATTCTTCATTTCTGAGTCTTTCCCACCTCTAAGCTGTAAGGATGGTCTTGTATCTGATTATTTGTTAAGTCCCCAATACCTACTATTCAATAAAAATTGCTGAGTGGATAAATGAATGCAAGAGAGACAACAATGCTTTTTTGACCATGTAGCACTGCTTCTAGGTTGGTCCTGAGTACTTGCCTTCAGGACTACCAGGCCAATCTGCCCCATGGTCTGCCGAGCTGACCAGAACACACACAAACTAGGTGCTGCCTAGAGATGGCATCAAGGTGCCCATGACAGAAAACAATGGTGTGTGCCTGAATGGACTGGGAAGATGAAAGACAAGAAAGGGAGGCCACTAAAGAAACCTCAACGAGGTTTCTTGGGCTTGATTCTAAGACAACTAGAAGTCATGCGGCTCAAAAAGCAAGGTGGCTGCCAAAAGTGACCTAAAAGAAGGTAAGTTTGGAGGCCAATGTGAAATATGGAAAGAGAGGGTGCTACAAGGATGAGTGTCTGCTGAGGAGATGGGTTGAGCAGTTAAACTGAAGAATAAGGGGAAAATGACCTTGGGTATCTCCCACAAACCTAAGAATTCCCACTCCTCTTTGTTATCTCCTGAAAGTTTTTCTCATAGTTCCTGTGTAGCCATGACAACCTCAGCAACCACTCTGGGGTTACAATAACAAACTGCTTTTGAGCAAAGTTAATCTATTTTAGTTACTGAGAATGTGGCCTCCAGGATCATAAACCCTCAACCTGAGCCTTAGCTCTGCCCTCCCTCACCTAGTGGCCCTGCCAGGGGATCCAGACTCCTCAAGATGCAGCTGTCTCCCTCACAAGCTGGGACCCACAATGGTACCTGCTGCATAAGGTTATCTGGGGTATTGTTTTTATTGTAGCATATGCTGTATACATTATATTGCTTTAAATAATATTCCTTATTAATTTGTGCTTCGTAGCTAAGGTTACCCACCAAGGGGAAATAAATTTAGATACTGGGCAAGTAAAGTCAGATTTCTACTAAATCTGCCCATCATATTTCATATAAGAGGGAGAGAATCTGCTTAAAATGCTAATTCATAAACATCAGAGGTACTAATCTACTTCTTAACAACAAAAGATTCCACTTTCAAATTCCTACCACACCTTTGGACCTGGGTTCAGCTCTTTTCATACTCTAGCTTAACTCCTTGCAACATCCCTACATTCAGAGTCATGTTCCCCACTTCAAAGATGAGTAAACTGTACTTCAAAAGACTTGCTGACAGCTGAAAATGACGGAAAATAGGAACTGGCCCTAGAGTCAGTGCCTGCCAGTGTGCCTCCTCAAAGTGACAGTCTCAGATGCAAGTGTTAGCAAACACATGAAACTTGATGGTTCTGTCAATTAGGAAAACCCAGCGTGTTTAATGAAAAGAATTTGCTGAGTAGCATAAATGATGAATTTCCAACTGCTGACCCATGGCATCCATTTACATCTATAGAAATGCATTCTAAATTTTTCCTTTCAAACTGAACATCTGTCGTGTTGGCGTCCTTTCCCTGCATAAGCTGGTCTCTGCCACATGCAGGAACGTGCTGGCCCATCTGATGGTGCTGGCACTGGGCGAGCAGCTTGCCAGGGAAGTCAGGGCTTGCACCGTCCTCTGGAACATCTCGAAAATTCCTGCCTCCGTGTGTAATGTTTGGACTGTTTCTGTATCCCGTCACCCGGCCTGTATTACATCCTTGACACGTTCACAGATACTTGGAGAGAGGTGGAGCTGAGCAAAAGAAGTAAAACCCAGAAACAGTTGAGCAGTAAGAGGTCCAGCTCTACACAAGTGCTATTTTGGTATCATAACCTTGTACCTGCCAAATGAATGAGATTTCTGAGTGGAAACATAGATGTCCATTAGTATGAGAAATCAAGGAAGGGGTGGGCCCCTCCTGACCCTACGCGTTCACTTGACCTTGTTCCCTCATAGGACAACAAATGGGCCAGGACCTTCCCATGTTCAGATACACTGACACTTTCATTAAGCTTGTCCTTAGAAAGCCCAGCAAGAAACTAAAAGACAAACAGTTACAGCATGCACTTTAAGACTGACAAAACGCATCGGTGTGTTGTGATCCATGTGCTTTTTACTGCAACAGCAAGATCAGTAGGTTGGTATTTCTATACTCATCTTGTAAGTTAGGAAATGGAGCTACAGAAGTCAAGTCAATAAGCTGAAGTCCTGAAGTGGGAAAATCAAAACACAAAGATCATTTTCAATAAAAATGCTCTGGAGAGAAGGGTGGATGTATAGTCAGTAACTTAAATCCAAGATCCAACTGGTCTGAATCCAAGTCCGGTGGCCTTCTATTTCCCCATTGTTTTTTAACTTATAGCTTTCAATGCTAGAAGTAAACTGCCTAGTGAAAAATTGGGGAAATACTAGAACAGGTCACTAAAGTGAGGCATGTTACCCTCAAAGACCTCCAGTAGCAGCCCTACAATCTAATGTCTCTTCCTGGAGCTGCAGCCCAGACTGCTGCTTGCTTTTACTGCTTTCGGCTCTTGGAGCCTCTCCTCAACAGGCCTGTAGGGGTCAAGAACCAGAGGTGCCCACAGACAATGCCCTGGTAGTATCCTTGACCCTAAGGAAACAGGACTAGAGCATGGTGGCTCTTTCATACTTCAGCATGGCCCCCTTCTCTCTTTTACCCAGTTCCAACTTGTCTGCAAGGCCAATGGCTATCTGCTGCTTTTTCATGTGAGCCAGGAAATTTCCTCTCCCCCAGTTTACAGAAGAGCAAACTGAGGCTCAGAGCTAAGAATAACCAACAGAGCCTAAAGTCATAGGACTAGTCGTGGCAGAACTGGAAATGACAACGCAACAAAAATCGTCCTTTGTTATCTTGCTCTCACAGCAGAGTGGGTTCGAGAGACCTCAGGTACTACAGAGGCGTGGTGGATGGGCCTGGGAAAGGGGCCCAGCTTTCCTGGCTTCCAGTCTGGGCCTCCAGCCACAGGATGCCACTGCTCCCCCTTCACAGAACTATCTCCAAGTGGACAGTGGGTCACATTAAAACAAGGCAGGAGGGTGTGGGTATATTTTCCAGTTGAAATTAGGGAAAAGAAAAATAAAAGGAGTTCACGTTAACCGAGGGATCTATGGCGCAAAATACCAAAAGGGAAAGTACGGTAATTCACGGAGGACTTAAAAAGAAAACAAAGGAGGGAAAATTGAAACAAAAGCTATCTCATTGACAATCTGCCATTTCCTTTTTTCCACTTGCAATTTTTTTTCCCTCTTGGGAAACTGGCATCTGTCTCTCCCCTCACCAAGCACATAACATGTAAAGACAAGGGCTTGAATAGCTGGATCTAATGAGGTATTAACAGAATGTGACTTCAGGGCCCAGGGGTCCACAGTCCCCTGCAGGTACAGCAGGCTGCTCTGCCCAAGCCCAGGCGAAGGTGTCCCACCTGCTTGGAAGCTAGTTATCAACACTGAGTGATTCAGACAAGGCCTTCAGTTTTAAAACAGGTTCCTTTCCTGGATTTTATAGCCTGGTTTCATATTATTTAACTAAATATAATTACCTTTCTAGAACTTTACTTTTCATTTGAAAAAGTAAGGTTAAGTAGGAAACTGAGAGTTTAGCATAAAACAGATAAGTAAATAACCCAAAAGAAGGAAAATTTACCTTTCCTTTCACCATTTTTAAAGTTTAAAAGAATTTAGTAAAATTTTCCTAAAGTTATCAAGTCATGTAGCATTTACAGGAAGTCTGTGCTAAGGCAAATATTTCAGCCAGCAACCAAATGAACACAGGTGAATTTCATGTATTCCTTCCAAATGGTACAGCAAAAATGGATGCACCTTCCCAGCAACTTGGATGTCTCACTGCAGCTGAAATCACATCCAAAGGTTGGTATGGCAGGCAAGATTTCTAGGGATGGCCTCCAAGATTCTACATCCGAGAACCTGGAAATGAGATGAACTATCACTTCAGGTAATGTTATAGAGCACAGTTGACTTTACGGGAGAGAATTCCAGTAAATCTGATCTAGTTACCAGGTCACATAATCAGAGAAGTTTTTCCAGCTGGTAGCAAAAGAGGATGGTAGAAGAAGGCAAGGATTAAAGCATCATGAGAAGATGCTAATGCACCTTTGATGATGAAGGAGACCACATGAAAAGGAAGATGGCCAGCACCTAAACACTGAGACAGCACCCATGAGCAGAGCACAGCTTGGGCCTTCAGTAAGGTAACAGGATCTCAATCCTACAACCACAAGGAGAGGTTAACAACCTGAATGAGTCTGGAAACAGAATCTTCCCCAGAGCCTCTGGATAGGAGTCCCTATCTTAACTTGAACTTTGTGAGACCAAAACAAAGGCTACAGGAGCCCCCCTACACTCCTGACCTATAGAACTGTGAGGTAATAAATGATTTGTGTGAAGCCAGTACATTTGTGGTAATTTGTTACAGCAGCAATAGAAAGCTTATACAAGCTGGCAAAGATGGATGATGACAGAACTCAAGGGCAAAAACAGATTAAAGAAACTAATCAGGACAGGATTGGAGTGAAAGATCCAGGATGAGGTTTCATGGTGGATTCTCTAAATTGCTACTCTACTGCCATTGCAAGTTTGCTTGGGTCAACTCAGATCATCATAGAACGAATAGGACCTAGGGTAATTGCTTTCATTCCATTTTCAAATAATGAATTTTTCTGCTCCTGCATGGTGGGTGCCAGATTTTCACCAGTCAGGAGATTCTGCTGTGTGTGACATGAGGAATATTCAAAATGAGCAAAGTATTCAAAAGGCATGGCCCCTGTTGGACAATAGATATGGGAAGACAATCATGCAAGGTCACCCTCTCATAGCTTCTACTTCCTGCCCTTTCTCCCTATCCTCTCAGCCACTCCTCACCACATTCCACAAATACTTCCCCTTTCTACTTCTATATATTTTCAATTTCTTCCCTCTTCATGGAGGTTTTTCCTCTGTATCACAATTTTGGCCAGCTTCAGTTATATTCTGAAAGGCACTCACAATAGCTTCAAAAGAAACATTATTCTTTCCATGGGGAAAATCTATTTTTGAAGAATGTATGCTCCTTACTGAAATGCCATTTTTCCTTGATGTTGAATTAACTTAAGAAATAATCTGAAGTAAAAGTGGGTTATGGGAGGCTTCAGGGGAGTCATAAAATTTTAAATTCATAAGTGAGAGCAGAAAGAAAAATATCAGATGGTTTCACTTACAGGAGGAATATAGGGAAACCAAAAAAAGACTAGAATAAAAGGAAAAACTAGCAGGCAAATCATAGAGCTGAGACATACAGCAGGAGAGTAGGAGTAGAGGGGTCAAAATAGGAGGGAAGAGCACAAGGGACTATGGTGACAGTTCATGGGTGATGTGGTGGGAGATTTATGGGGCCTATACCTAAGGAGAGAAGTCAAATGTTGTACAAAAATTAACAACACTTTAAGAAAAGAAACATTAAAATTTTAATTTTGGATTTACTAGTCTAACATTCAGTAAAGTTCTCTTACTAGTAAGTTAGGTTAGGACTTAACTTATTCCTCAAGTTTACTCAAGTTTTCATTTCAATCCAGAAAATGCTTATTGAGGGTCTCCTACTTGTCTCTCACAGCAGAGAATTTTGGCACAAATAATTCAAACATAATTACCTGATTGAGCTCAACTTTGACAAGAATATTGCTGGGATCAATATCCCTGATCTCACTGCCCCAGGGTAACTGGGTGGTAAAGCTACCAAACCCAGCAACCCAGCATATTTCAGTGCAGATGACCCAAAGGTAAAAGTATTGGAACATTTATTTATTCTACAAATCCTTCTTATCTAGATACTAGACTATGAGCTGTAAGACTCACAATAATTCCCTCTAGATGTTTACAGCCCAGAAGTGGGCAGTGCTAGTCCACAAATGTGTCCTTGGAAAAAAAGAGTCATTTAAATCTGTTTAAAGACCTTGATGAATAAAAGGATGATTCTAACTGAATTCTTCTGTATGCTGATGCAAAATCAGAAAAAATGCTCTGTGTTGGTTCCCAGAAGTCTCTTCTTCCATCTCCCATCTCATGAGAGGAATCTCCCAAGACTACTAACTCAATAGGAACACATGTATCGGTTTTTGTTTTTTGCTGGCACTGGGCAATAAATATCCAGTAGAGATGAAAATAATCTTGGCAAAAGGAGCAGTGTCAGCCCCACCACTATCAATTGCTCAGGTAATTCCATATCATCATTGATGAGCTTGGAAATAGCTTTTTAGTGGTGAATTGTTCCCTAAGTCTTTCAAAAATAAGTCTTTAAGTCTGTGTTTCCAGAGTACCTTTTTCCAGAGTATCTCTCTATTTCTCAGTTTGTTCATAAAATGGGGGTGATGTTCTATCTTTCCATAGAGATTGCTTTTTATGGTGATCAGAAATATTCTCATTAAGAACCTAGCACTGTGGTTGATATACAGCAGGCAGAAAATTACTATTTGTTAGGTTTGTTGCTTGTATTCCCAACAGTCTTTTGAGATTTATTTGAAAGAATCCCAAATTCAACATATATAAAACTGAACTCATGACCCATACTCCCAAATCTGATCCCTGTTTGTTGCATCCTGCCTTTGTCTAATGACACTACAACCCATCCCAGTACCCAAGCTATTATACTTAGGTCTTCTTCCTTGACTTTCTTCCTTCTCCTCCTTCTTCCTTTCTCCACCTGTCCTTCTTTACTTCCTTTCCTCCTCCTTTTCTCAGTCCAAAAGTTCTCTCTCTCTCCTCTCCTCCCCTCTCCTCTCCCTCACAAACACATTAAAAACCATCTTCATTGAACTGTACAACTCAGATCTGATTATGACACTTTCTCCACTAAGCCCTTTAGTTACTTTCAATGACAAATTAAAACCCAGCTCCTTGGTAGACACAAAATGCTCTTCACAATCTAGTCCCTTCTTAACCTTTCCATCTCAACAAAACCAACTACCAAGCTGCTCCACTTTAGTGCTTGCATGTTCCATTCCTTCATCATTTCTACCCCTCTTTAAAATGCCTGGCTCATACTTTTCCACTTAGAAGTTTATCTCTCAAAAACTGATTCAAATATTCCCTCAGTTGGAAGCCTATACTTTTTAAATTTTAAATTAATCTCTCCTTCCCTGTATTGACACAGTATTTTCTCACAGTTTGATTGAGATGTAATTCAAATAACATACATTTAAAGTGTAAAGTTCAGTGTTTTTCAGTACATTCACAGAGCAGTATAACTTTCATCACGGTCCAATTTGAAAACAGTTTCATTCCCACTAAAATAAACCTTAAACTCGTTAGCCATCGTTCTTCCTCCCCCAGCCCTCTGCCCCAGCCCTGAGCAACCTCTAATCTATCTTTACAGACTATTTCACATAAATAGAAATGTTATGATATCTTTTGAGACTGGCTTCTTTCATTTAGCATGATTTTTTAAAGGTTCAATCAGTCTTCATTCCTTTTACTTGCAGAATAATATTCTATTGTATGGATTTACCATTTTATTCTTCTATCCATTAGGCGATGGAAATTTTGTTTGTTTCCATTTTTTGACCAATATGACAATGGTAACATTGTCAGTGAACATTTGACAGTGAACATTTGTGTACGATTTTTGTGTATCCGACTGTACTACGCAAAGAACTCTATAAAACATTGTTCATGTAGTGTTATAATTTTTTATATTTCTGTCCATTGAATTGTAAAATATTTCAGGACCTGCTATGTCATAAACAAATCTGATGAATAAATGCATGAATGAAGAAATGAACAGAATTATTAATGAGAGACTACTCTTTTAAAAAATGTTCTTTTTATAACAATTTTAAACTCGTTATAAATACTTTTTTGAGCAAGGTGGACAAACATGGTCATATTTATTGACAAGTGAAGGAAAAGGTATTTTGCTAATAAGCCAGGAAAGCAGTAACAGAGTAGGAAGAGAATAACCCAGAATCAACTAACATCAATTGCACCTTCCATGTGGCTGTAGATGCTGCTTTAAGGTTTTCCTTCTCCTTTCATGAAGTTATCTCCTTTGGTAATGTGAAACTGCAATCTATGAAAAGGAAGTGAGTGCCTAGGTAGCACCTGATTCCTAGCAAATCCTCTTCCTTACTACCTCCAATTGGGAAACTAGGGTTAAATCTGCTCTATATCTAGGAGGGAAGAGCAACTGGGATTTAATCTTGTATCTCCCTACAACACTGCTCCTTTTCAGTCACATTGACTCCCATTCATTTTTAAGGGAAACATTATTCTAATCTCATG
>PVHY01007568.1:52400-66910 GCA_004024945.1 Uropsilus gracilis
TCTCTCTCTCTCTGATTCTCCTGGTGAATGATTTGGAATCACCTTGAAAACAACAATGGGTTTGCCTCCAAAGTGGTCTGCAGTTCACCCCCACAGAGAACACACCTCATTCTCTTTTGAACTGTCTGGAAATACCAACACACATTGAAATTGGGGAACATGACCCTGGCTTATGCTATTTAGAGCTCCTGATGGGCTGCCCAGACTGCTGAGTGCCTCCCCACCTCCTGACCCTGAGTGCTGAGAACACAAGATGATGTGGCTTTGGGGGACATCTTCAGTCACCCCAGAAATTCAGGAGGTCCCTGGTGACAGCTCTCAGAACACACAGACCCTAAAATAACTGATTAAGAAGTGGGTGCTACTTCTGAAAAGTACAGCCTGTCCTGCCTGGGATGCCAGGAGATTATGTCACATAATCTGTTGCCATCACAAAGAGATGCTTTTCTGGCCTCCAGAGTGTTGGTTCTCAACGCCCACTTCAGAGTGGCTCCTGCACACATTGGGGCCAGAAATACCAACCAGGTGAAAGGTAGGAGTTTCCCCTTCAACATAAGGGAGGGATACTTGAAAACATTCAATCAAGTATTCGTTCCAGGTTGCAAGCTAGCTGAGTGGGAGGAAGCCTGGAACCCTGAAAGTCACAAACTGCCCAAGCGACCTGCAGCAGCCAGAGTGGAGACTCACTTCAGGCAAGGAAAGCAGCTCCATTTCTCTCAAGCACATGGCAGGTGACTTCCAGGGAGTGGGAAGTGGCCAAGCCCTTTTGTTAGCCTGCCAGGAGTGATGGGTGAGCTTACTGCCTGGTCTCCTCTTCTCGTGGAGGGAGATGAGTGAATGTGCCCTCCAGATGGCCACTTCCATGCTGAGAGGTAGCAAAAGACTGCTGGAGGCTCAGGTTGTCTGGGTTTGGACCCTGGTTCTGGGGCTCACTAAGAGTGAGGCTTGGCAAGGCCTGCCTCTGCAGGGGCTACCAGTTAACATTAGCCTGTAGACTGGTTGCAAAGACAGATGAATGAACATCTTCAACCTCTTTTTGAAGATCTGACATATAAAAAGTGATGTGGAAGTATAACACAAATTAAAAATAAGATGGCCACCTTGACTCCAGAGTCTTCAACTACATCGTACGCTGAGGGGTTTCTGTGCTGATGAAGCCTACTACCAGTCATCAGTGATCTCCTCTCTCTTCTAAGACTGAGGAATAAAGATATTGTGAGCAATGCAGATTTTCAAATGGTAAAAAAAAAAAGTGACAATAATACATGTATAATAAAGCAAAGGCAGAGGAGGACCTGCAAGTTAAATGTTGTCATTTTTTTAACTATCAAAAGGCAAAGAACACCTAAGATTTGGGGAACTCAACTAAAAGTAAAATGGAGGGGGAGAAGACACTTCTCAATTTCTGAATACTTTAAACTACATAACATATCTCAAAAATGACTCTCATCATCCATTTCTGTCTGAAACAGAAACTTCCCAGTGACAATAGAAGGCAAGAATATCTTGGGTTCAAAAACATGAAATGTTCTACAGCCTGTCTCATTATTGTGGGTCAGAGAAGAGTTATTACAAAGGAAACTTAGCTTTTCTATTAAGGACATGCTATAAGGCAAATTTAACTCTGGGCTGTGGGATGCACCTGTGAAAACAGACTCTTCCCACCTGGACCTGCCAAAGCCTGGAGCTTGCGTGACTGCCACTCTCCACAAGTGTGGGAGGGAAGGGGGTGCAGGTAGGATGGGGTGAGGCTCTGCCTACAAGCTGGGGCTGAGGATAGCCTCACTGGCCCTTGGAAATAAGTCTCAGACCTGGAGACGATTCTGACCACAAAAGCTTCTAGAAGATATGATACAGCCTGTCTCCCTCCCTTATTATTAGTTTTTAGACTATAGCCATGATGATTCCCGTGTCAGGAATGCTTTCTGCACCTGCAACAGGAAACATCTCAGGATTTTGAGTGTTTTCTGTACTGCTACACATCTCTTACTTATTACCATTTTATCACATATATAAGAGAAAGAGAAATGTGATTTTTCTCAAGAGGAACATCTCTGGAACATAAAACCAAACATTCAGATATCTGTTAGGTTTCCAGAAATGAAAATGGAAAAGTGTATTTTAAAATTTTTAAATTAAAAGGAGGAAGAGGAAGAAAACCTTAGATTTAAAGTAGCTATGACAAGATTTTCTTTCCTCATCAGTTATAACAAAATAAATATTAAATAATATTATTTATTTTAGTCATACATACACATACATACACACGAACACAGTGGGTGGCAACTCATTTCTCCACTTAACAAATACCTATCTGGCACATGCCATGTGCCAGGCATGTTCTAGTGTCAATTATCTGTCAGTGAACTGGCAGATAAAAATCTTTGCCCTCCTGGTGCTTGCTTCTCATGAGGAGGAAGACAATAAATGAGTGAAGCATGCAGAATAGTAGACTGTGCTAATTGTCACTAAGGAGAATAAAACAAGGATGTGGTCATCTCCAAACCAGAAGAGAACCTACTAGAACCTAGATCTTGAAATTTCCAGAGTCTAGAATTGTGAGAAAGCAAAATCTGTTCTTCAGCCACCCTGGATTGTGGCATTTTGCTGTAACTGTCTGGGTAGACTTGGTTTGAGTACCAAGGAGGAATGTTGCCATGACAAATACCAAAAAAATGTAGAAACAACTTTGGAGGAATCACTAGAGTCAGGGGGAGTTTTTCTGTGCATGTTAAAGGAAGCTTAAGTTATTTGCTATGCAGAGATTGTTGGTAGAAATATGGAACTTAAAGACAGTTCTAGTGAGGACTCAGGAAAGAAAAGGTGCATGCTAAAGAGCCACCATCTTCTTTAAGAATGCATAAATAATCATGAGCACAAGGCTGGTAGAGACACAGACACTCAAAGTCTCAGATGAAGATGACAATCAGGTTTCTGGGAACTGGAGAAAAAGTAAGCCTTGCCATAAAATGGAAGAGGACTTAGAAGAGTTGTGTTCTTATGTAGTGCTATGTAGAACTTGTAAATGACAAAATCAGATATTTAACTGAGGAGATTTCTAAGCAGAGTTTGGAATGAGTGGTTTCTCCTTACAGTAAAATGTGAGACAAAAGAAATAACTTGGAAGTTTTAAGCAAAAGTTACCAGCTCTTGAAAATTTGAAAGATTCTCAGTCTATGTATATGTTAAAAAATGAGCAAGTGTTCGGAAGAGAATATTAAGGGTGTGGCTGAGACTTGATTTGATAAGATCGGTGTGGGTATTCACCACAAATTTAATCAGCCACTTCAGAAGCAGCCAGGAAATGATGGGATTGTACCAGCAGAAATATTACTAGGATAGGAAAAGAACTTTGCAAGTGAAGGAAAGCTATGGATTCTTGGATCTAAGGACTGGACAGTAGAGATATCTGATTGCAAATGTTGGCTATTCTTCAAGAAAAGGGAAAATGACCACAAAGGTGGTTCAGAAATCTTCAGATCTGTCACCATCTCTGCTTCAAAGGGTAGGGTCACCACTGTGGTTTCAACAGGCTAGGGTGACACTGTCCAGAGTCTTTGGGGGCAGCCCACTTGGCAGAGTCACAGAACTAGACCCCCAACTAAGGCCATGGGTGTTGGAGAAATCAAAACATTAGACATCGGATTATTCATGAGCTAGTGGAATTTTACTTTCTAGCTAATGGACTTGCTAGGACCTGCCCTCCTTTCTTCTTTCTGGTTTCTTCCTTTGCCTGCCTCACTATTGTATTTTGGAAGCACACAACTTGTCTAGTTACACAGGTTCACAACTGGAAAGGAATTTTGTATGAGGATGAAATTTACTTAGTATCTGACTCATATCTGACTTAGCCAATCATCAGATGAGGCTGTGAACCTTAGGGTTAGTGTTGGAATTAGTAAAGTTTGCAGACTGTTTGGAAGGGATGAAAGCATTTTGCATACAATAAGGAAATAAAGTTTAGAAACCTGAGGTGGAATGTCATGGACTGAAGCATGTCTCCCACAAATTCATGCTGAAGCCTTAACCCCCAAAGTGACTATGTTCAAATAAAGAGTCTTTAAGTAGTTAATTTTATTTGAAAGAGATAAGCCCTAATTTAATAGGATTCGTATCTTTACAAGAAGAAACACCAAATAAAAATTAGTAAATGGGCCCACCAGCAGGCAGTCACATGGCTGCCTGCATGCCCAGGGTCCTGGTCCATTGGGGCCCCTTTGCCAGTGGAGAGCCAAGGCAGCCAAGGCCCAGGTAGGCCCTCTGTGCTTGGAGAGCCTGGAAGTGGGAGTCCAGGTGGGGTTTTAGCCCCATCCACCAGCGGATGGTTGTATGGAGCAGCCATCTGCCAGCCCGAATGGGCCAAGGCATGGTTCAACCAAGCCCCTACCCCAAGGGGGGTTGAGATTGCACCTTCCCAGCCATCTGGTCTCCACCCCCATGCAGGGGTGCCAGTACCAGTCCATGCCTAGGTACCAGTCCATGGGTGGGGGGGTGGGATGCCCCTTCCATTTCACCCTCACTCCAGCTAATCTTCAGGAGGAAAAACACAAATAATACAAACATCATAGAATGGGTGAGGGATCAGGTAAAAATCCAGCCCACACATCTGAGCTGGACACAGGAGATGGAATATCAAGAGAACCAGTGCATGTGAGAGACTAGAAAAACAACTATGGAAACATGATGTCACGAATCCATACCTATGTGCTCACAGGGTGTGGAAAAATCAAGGTCTCATTTCTGAGATGCCTTCTAGGAGGGCAAGGCACCCCTCCCCACATCACAGAAGAGAAAATTCAAAGAGTGGGGGGCTTTCAACCCCAGAGCAAAGCTACAGACTGAGGCAGAGTTGGTGATCTACAATGGCCATTCACAGATGCCTGTATCCACAGAGAAACTTCTTCACTGACACTGACTGGCACTGAGGCCCCTAAATCAGATGCCATAACTGTAAGGTTTTAAAGCAGCAAAACAACTCAGAGAAGGGGTTGAAGAAGACAGCCTGCAATGAGAAAACATGGACAGATCACAAATAAATATAGACTGACTGCCCAACGCAAGGTTAACACTGAAAACCTACCATCACGGTTCACCTGATCCCAAGAACACAGTCCCTCACCCAGTGAAAGGAAACCACCACAGGAAAGAAAGAAACTGATGAACTTAACAAACAACAAAGAGAGGGGTTTGAGTGAATGGAAGGGGTGCCAGAGGGAGGGGAAGGTATCCCAAAAACCATTTGCCAAGGTTGTGATTTAAAGAATAAAAATAAATAAAATTTAATTAAAAAATAAAGTAAAATCAATAAATACAAGTAAGTTAGACCAATAAATGTTATTTAAAAAAAAGTACTGCCCACATTGATGTATGTAGCTAGGTCACCCACACTGGGAAGGCATGAGGTATGTCTCCTGCAGGACAAGACATCCCAGCTGAAGTATAATGAGGTTATTATTCCTGTGCCAGGGGCACAGAAATATGGGTGCAAACGAGGAGAGGAGTTTCAAAGAGAGGGGAAAGCTGGTGTGAAGACTTAGAGGTGTGTAAGAGACAGGTGGTTCTAATGTGACTAGAAAGCAGAGATTCATGATCCAGGGTAAATGTCACAAATAAATCCAGAGTGGAGATAAGACCAAACTTTGCAGGGTCTTCTAAATTATAGCTAAAAAATTTTTAACTTTGGGACATGAGGATGCAAAGGAGATTTTTTTTTTTTTTTTTGAGACTAGGTCTCGCTATGTTACCAGGGAGCCGCAGACTCTCATTGCCTGGGGTACCCTGGACTCAAGCGATCCCCAGCCTCAGCCTCCCAGGTAGCTGGGATTACAGGTGTGCACCTCCAAGCCCAGCTATTCCAAGGAGATTTTGTGTTTAATTTAGAACATTTTTTAAATAATTTATTTCAAGGAGATTTTAATTTAGTAAGAGACATCATTTTCCCGTGTGCATTTTTAATGGAAAGTGGATTCAGACAACCTGGTGGGCAGTTCTTGCAGAAATGAGTGTGGGGCAGTGTTTATTATATGTTATCTAAAATCATTTAAAAGTGCCTCGTGCCAGTCCTAAGCCCAATCATAAAGCAATGAAATGGCTCAAATACATAATGCAGTGAACAAGGCTCAAACAAGAGACCCCAGTCTAAAAGAGAACCAGTCAGGGAACTCAGTGCTAGAGTTCCCTTTGTGGAATACAAGTGGGTTAAGGTCACTTACCTCCAGGGAACAGAGGAGAAAAGTAAATAAATAAACTGGTACCTACTACTGAAGCTAAAGCTTTGAGTTAATACAGGCCCAGAAGGGAAAATAGATACAGGTATCATCTCACCACCAAGAACTGAGCCAACCTACCTCCCAGCTCTCTGACTAGGTTCTTAATAGCCCCAAATCACTGCAGAAACAAAGCTCTGAAAAAAAAAAAAAAACATAACAAACCTGACTCTGAAACAAGTGTCCCAAAGAACTGGTGAAGAAACCTGAAAGTCACTAGAATGGGAGAGATAAGCGAGAGGAGAGTAACTACTTCTATGGAAGGAAGCAAGCCAAGAAAAATTAACAATCAGAATTAAACTCACACCAAGTTAAATTCATTTTATAGAACCCAAACTATATATATTGAGAGTGTCTTAATGATGGAATAGTCCATGTTTTTTAAAGTATAAGAAATTATGAAATAAAAAATGGTATGAAATGAAACATGAATAAATGAATATAAAAGATTTGAAATCTTGGAAATGAAAAAAATCATCATTAATAAATAACAAATTATGGAATAAAGTCTCAACATAACCTAAGAGAGAGTAAGTGAAAAGAAAACAGTCCCAAAGACAGCAAACCTGGTACTCTTTAAAACAATCAAAAGTTGAATCTTAATGAAAGACTTAAGAAATTGTTCTAAACTGAATAGGATGGAGAAATCTGATAACTAAATATGTCATCTGTTTCCAGATGAGATTCTGGATCATGAAGAAAAAAAGACATAGGGTTTTGGAAAATTTCAATGAGATCTGTGAACTGTAGAGTAGTGATGTATCAACATAATTTCAATGTTGAGTTAGACGTTATTTAATAGTTATGTGGATTCAGGTTGGGGAAATACATACTCTAGAAAACTTTGGGTATGGGATAGTTCAGGTTATGTCTAGAGTTCATTCTCAAATAGTTGAGGAAAATATTAATGATACTAATAAAGGAGGGTGGTTCTAGGGGGTGGGGAAAATGGGTGAAGGGGGTAAAAAGGCACAAACTTCTTGCTTAAAATAAGTAAGTTCTGAGGATATTATGTTGTGTGACAGCAATAGTCAAGAAACACTGTATTTTATATTTGAAAGTTACTAAGAGAATTTTTAAAGTTCTCATTAAAGTTACATATGTAACTCTGTAACATGATGGGAGCCAGCAATCTGAACTGATCATTTTCTAACAGATAGATCAAATCATTATCCTGTACAACTGAAACTAATACAATGCTGCATGACAATTATAGCTCAACAGGGAAGAAAATTGAGAGAGAGAAATGGTGACAGAGCCTATGCAGTGAAACAGTGAAATATTAACAGTTGTAAAATGGATGGGGGGAGGGGGGGCTATGGGAGCTCTTTGTACTGTTTTCACAACTTCTCTGTAAGTTTTAATTTACTTCATAATAATCTATGTAAAACACAAATAGGAATTTGATCGTACTTGTTAAGATGACCAGGCGTAGTCCCAAGAAATAGCTAATTCTCAATATCAGTATTTCTTACTCAAATAAAAAAAGCATTAGTCTTACTAACTAAAAATTATTTCTAAAACCCAGAAACAGGATTTTATACTACTTTGTCTTAAAAATAAGAAAATGCCCAATTGGGCTTTATCTCAGGAATGCAAAGAAGTAAGATTGTCACCCACTATTGTCCATAAGGAATTGATTCTTACCATTTATTCTTTAGAAGGTAAAGTCTCCTTCAAGAAGAGGAAGGTCTGCAGGAAGGTCTGCCTGCAGCCTGCCTGGCATTTAAGTGTGGGAGAGTGCTCCAGCCCTCCAGTGTCTGGGCTATTGGAGGCAGCTTTATGTTGAATGAGATAAGTCAGAGAAAGACAAATTCTATATGGTCTCATGTGTAGAATCTGAGAAAGCCAAACTTGAAGAAACAGAGCAAAACAGTGCCTCACAGAAGGTGGGCAGTGGGCAGGTAGGACAGACATGGTTTAAGGCTACAAACTGTTAGTGGATGGTAAATAATTCCTAGAACTCTAAAGCAAAGTACAGAGAATATATACAACACACTGTATTGCAATAATCAACTCTGTTAGGAGACCAAACCTTAATTATTACAACAACTAAAAAGAAACCATTACCTAACGTGATAGGGTGTTCATAATGGTTATAATAGCAATCATAATACAATAAATGTATCTAATGTAATTGTGTATACCTTAAATTTACATGTTTTGCAACAAATATATTTCAATAAAAACAGATGTGGATTTGATATCACTTTGTTCTCCGTGGATGGCCTTACCACTCTGAACGCACCCAATCTCGTCTGAAATCACTTTGTTCTCAGTAACTCACTTTTCTGTATGTCTTTGCAATCTGATCTGTGACTTTATGAATAGTTTTGGACTTGTGGGGGACTGGGGAGTTGCTGTTCTTTAAAATTATACTATTAGTTGTTTTACATTAATAATAATAATAAAATTGAGCCTTTTTAAAAACTTACTATAAGGATGAAGTGTTCATTTGACTAAATTTTCTTAAGAATTTAGATGCAGAATTAAACAGATTTCATATCAGAAAAGCAGGCTATCATTTAAAGCATTTAATAGCCTGCTTGTGGCTGATTGTTTGGTCCATCAAACTTTGTTGTTGTTTTTCTTTCTGTGAAAACAGAAAATGTGGATGTCACATTTAGGAGTGACATGGGTAAACAAGAGTATTTCCTGAGGAAGTACTAGGTTGGCAAAGAGTCTGGGAAAGAAATGCCTACAAAGGACCAGTAAAAGGAAGTAAAGGTGTTTATACCGGAAAGAGAAACCTTCAGAGAAACCTAAGAACTGCTTTCAAACCAAATGAGACAATATGTAAGAAAGAGCCCACTTGTACCCTGGATAATTCAAAGGACAGACTGAAAACAATGCGTGAAACACATGTGGTTGGAAATTTGGGGCTTAAAAAAGAAAACTTTGCCAATGATTCAAGCAATCTAATACAATGTGGGCTGCTGAACCTGTGGGCCAGTGACTCCCATTTCTGGAAGCCCATAAATGTCTGAACTCCACAGAAGCAATTCCTAAATTCAGTTTTAAAAAAATACGCCAGATGTTATCAAAAGACTACTCTAAATTTATATGACATTGGCAAAATTACAATCCCATTGATTCCCTATACTTGCTATCAAATATTGAAGTATTTACTGAGTATATCAATCTTAGAAATGCACTGGTGGTGAGGTCAGTCTGCGTATAAGTGATATTTATGGACTTTGAATACACAATGGGTTGAATGAGAAGAGACTATTGTTGAATTAATGATTCATCATTTGTGAAAAATGGAACTTTTAAAAGCAATAGTAGACTTGTAGGGGGTTATGGTGGTGATGTATTAAAATAGCTATTCATTGGTGGGTGGAGACTTGGAGAAAGGAAGTTAAGCCTTCTTGAGAGAAGGAAGAATTAAAGGATTAGGGAGGGAACAGAGAAAAGGCCAGGGAAAGAGACAGAACAAGGTTGAACAGAGAACAGAAGAGAAGGGAGAAGGAAGGTGTAGAGAGGAGCAGCAGGGAGGTTGGAGGCCTCAGAGCTGCCACAGCCATGCGGGGCAGCAAGGCAGGGAAGGAAACCAAGCTGTGGGCTTCCATTTCCAAACCTGTGCTGGTGAGTAGCCGGAGGAAGCATGTTGGAGAAATTTGTGACCAGTGTGAGCTGTCTTGGAAATGTGGTACTTGAAAACTTGGTTTAATTTTGAAACTGCAAGGTTTGGAAGTCTTCTGGAGAACTGAAGAGAGTTTGCTGTGTTGCCGTTTTCAACGTGAGATGTCTGAAGTGCTTGCTGTATCAAGTGAGTTTTGCTGATGTGGGGTCACTTTGGAGTTAGAGCTGAAAGAATGCCGGAGCTGTGCCTTTTGGAGAACTGACAATGCCATCCTGGTTTTCCTCATTGGATTTGAATCTCCTGCTTACAAAGAAGGATCGACAAGGCATCTTGGCTTCTTCTTACTTGCAGTGAGTGGAGCTGTGTCTTTGAAGGAGTGGTGGTGCTATCTTAACTCTTTCATCCAAGCCGGGCATGGTGGTTGGTGTCTGTAAGCTTCAGCCTACGAAGCGGCCGGGGCTAGGGATCGTGGTTTGAGTCCCTCCTGGGGCCCATAGTGAGACCTAGCTCCAAAAAAAATAGCTGGGCGTGGTGGCGCGTGCCTGTAATCCCAGCTACATGGGAAGCTGAGGCTGGGGATGGCTTGAGTCTGTGGTACCCCGGGCAACGAGAGCCTGCGGTTCCATGGGCAAAAATAGTGAGACCTAGTCTCAAAAAAAAAAAAAAACAAAAAACTCCTTCATCCAACTTAAGGTGGGGCAGTTGCCATTTTGTGGATGCACATGGCTGCTGAAGCCATGTATGCTTTGGACTAGAGACTGGACTGTGTGTAAGATTATTAAAGGGGTTCCTTTGAAGCCCTCAGTGACTCTTATCCAATTTGTCTTTTAATAAGTAAATTTGTTTTTTGCCTCTCTTTTAAAGTTTATGTGGTCTTGCTACTGCATGTGGGGCTGGGTAGAACCTGGTGTGTGGCCGGCTTTAAATGGCCAGCTGCTCCCTTTTGTAAGTTTGGTTAAGCATCCCGTTTTGCTTGTTTTGCCACGAGATTTCAGACTGATATTCAAAGTCTATAAAATAAATGTACTTAGCTCACATGATATTTATTTCTTGTTTGCACCTCTATTTTATGTTTTAAAATATCATCTAACTAAGCCTCCATTCATTCTGTCTTCTACTAAGGATTTAACGGATCTCATAAAGGCCATACTTGATAGAATGGTGTGCAGCTCAGGTAAGAATTCCCATTCTCAGTGTTAGGAACACCTCAGTAGGGTGCTGAATCCCTCTAGGAGAAAAGAACCATCTGCCTCAGGCCCAAAGTGCAGGATTATCCCTATTCCTGGTCCCTAAGAAAGTAGACGTGACCTATGGGGAGTAAGGAAGAAAAACTCAGAGGACTTAAATGTACCAAGAAGTGTCTTTGTTTTTCTTTCTGAGTCATCAGCAGTTTGAATACAAGCTTTAGCTTAACTCATTCAAATGACCTTCAGGACAGGGGGTGGGAATGGAGGGTAGGAAGCATGAGTAGGTCATGGGTGGTGCAGACACAACTCTGTACCTTAATTACCTGCAGGTAAGATAAAGCTGCATGGGACTACACACACACACACACACACACACACACACACACACATAAACTGGTAAAATCCTAATAAAGCTTATAGCCTGGTTAGCAGTTCTGCACCAATGTCAACTTCCTGGCTATCATATTGTACAAAGATATGCAAGATTATTCCACTGGGGGAAGCTGAGGGAGGACCAAAGGGGGTTCTCTACTACTTATGTAACTTTTAAAATTTTCTTTGTTTTTAAATTTTTTATTTATGAAACATATAATCAGTCTATTTCAAAATAAAATGTACAAAAAAGAAAGAAAAAGAGGAAATGGAGAAAAGGCAAGAAGAAAAGAAAGAGGGTGGTCCTTTAGTCACTTATCTCAGGACTGTGGAATCTGAGAAAACTAGGAATAAGGGAAAACCCATGCAAGAATTGGATTGCTTATCTCCTGGATTCCTCATCAGAAATAAGTCCCTAACTAGACTGCTTTTCTTGTCTTGTTGTCTTCACCATCATCTTCCTCTTGGTTATCAGATACACTTTTTGAAAATCTGACCAGGTCTCTTTTTAGCAGAACACTCTGCCTCCCATCTTCTCCTCCCATTCCACTGACTTGGGGTGCCTGCATCACCTTGCCTCTCATGGGCTCAGGTCAGTGTCATTGGCTGGTACACCCTTTCCCCTTCTGCTTTACCTAACTCCTCCTCCTTTTGAAGTCATTAGTTACTAAACCCAGACTCTGATTGCCTTTTACCCCTTCTCCCAAGGTTGAGCTAAAAACCTTCCTCTCAGTTCTCTGTTGCTTCTCTCCCGGCAAACTTCAGTTCCATCCCGGGTGCCATTTGCTCAGAACAAGAGCCCAAATGGTAGGATGGAGGTTAAGTACATGCATCTGGTTTGACTGAATGAAACATTCTTAGGGAACTTCTGTACCCCTCAATTTTCATGTTGTTTTTGATATAGCCTTATGGTTGGTCTCTACTAGATTAAGAGCTCCTCAAATCAGAGACAGTCTTTCTGCTCTGGGCCTCAGTGCCCACTGAAGGTTGGTATACAATAAATCTCTATTTGATTACCTACAATGGAAGATGAATTTCTTGATCATAATTTTCTTCACTTTCCAAATCATGAGGTTAAGATAAATAACTTTTTCCTGAGATTGTAAAAGGAAAGCCAAAAATATCATTTCACCCAAAGTCAGTAGCAATCAAAGGGAAATTAGCTGCAGAGGGAGGCTGCAAAGCCAGAGTTGATGGCCTGACTCCTGGCAGGATGGGCAAGGTGGTGGCACAGAGCAATGACCAGAGCCACAGTCCAGCATAGGGCTTCTCAGAGATGTGAGAATCTGACAAGAGTATGTCTTTCTTGCCTATAGAGAACTAGAGCCCATAAAATAGAGAAATTGATCAAGTTGGGAAATATGCTGATGAAATAAAGAGCTACAACAGAACAACAGTAGTAATTAGGAT
Organism: Uropsilus gracilis; assembly: GCA_004024945.1. Classification (NCBI taxonomy): domain Eukaryota; kingdom Metazoa; phylum Chordata; class Mammalia; order Eulipotyphla; family Talpidae; genus Uropsilus; species Uropsilus gracilis. The sequence continues at coordinate 65,222 of PVHY01007568.1, forward strand.
AGAAAGCAAAACACATGCCCCAGAACTGACCTAATTCTAGACATGGGAAAACAATGGAAGGTGATCCATCGACAAGGACACATGTATCAGCCAAGAGAGGAGAACCTGAGCTTGAAGAATTGGCCAGTCTAACATTTCTAGTGATGCAGGACCCAAAACTCCTTTCTACTTTCTCCAGAGTCTTCCCGTTCTGCTTGGATATGTCTCAGTTTAGGTTTCCAAACTGTCTGAGTGACAGACTCTCTCTCAAATGTTGTGAAAGAGATATGAACTAAACTGCAGTCAGTTATCTCAACCTGGTTTTGTCTTCATTGTGATTTTCCATACCAGATCTTTCAGACCTTTCATCTAAAAGATACTTTGCAACAGGGCTCTAATTTACAGAATTCTAGCAATGAGTCCACAGCTAAATTTGCAAAGACTCAATGATAGATCATTATTTGATCTTGGGGAAGCTCTCAGGTTCATATGACCCAGGAAGGCATTTTCTGAACAAGAGGGGACAATTCAGTCATCTGATATTTTTTAAAGGACCTTGGAATCCTGTACATACAAATTTAAAGTCCTTCAGGTCCGGGACAAATCAGACAGTTCAAGCCTGCTTCCCTTCACATCACTCAGTTGTCCCTACTTCTTGAAGGCTGCCACAGGCATATGATACAAGGTGACCCAGCTGGATGAGCAACCAGGTCTTCTGGTAGTTGAAAACTGTATTGAGTACTATACTGTCCTGGTAGGTGGGGTCTGAGAGAAAGACCCATAAGAAGAAACGAGAAGCACAAAAAGGGTGTACAAAAGAGGTGCAGGAGAGAGGTGTGGGAAACATGAGAATGGCAGCCAGTAAAGAGGAAGCTGAGTGGCCAGGCTGGGCAGAAGGCCTCTGAAAGGATAAACTGGTGGTGGTGAGGAGCCATGGTGAGAAAGTGGCCAGCAGAAGAATAGCCAGTGTAGAGTCAGATGTCAGAATGGCAGAGCAGAGTTAACGAGGGGCTAATGAAAGCAGACCTAGTGAAAGTAACTGAGGTTACTGTTTTCAGATGAAAGGTTATTGTTACTGAGGTTATTGTTTCAGACGAAACAATAACTGGCCACTTGTGGTATTAAGGATTTTTTGTTTGACTTTTTGTTTCCCTTGTTAGTTCACTTGTTAATAAAACCCTGTTGTTTAAATTGCATTTGACTGGCAACTGTTACTTGCAAGTGGTAAGAATCTGAAAGAATCTGGGCAGCAGAATCTGCATTTTAAAGGTGACTTTTTTTCCTTTGACTTGTTGGTTGGTGGCTTCTGTCCCATTTTGACCTGCTATTACATCCACTGAGACCTTGACTATTTTATTCTTTTATATTCTGGATGGGGGATTTCAGCCAGGAGATAGAGGTCTCTTTCCTACTCTCCCTCTCACAGGATGCCAACTCTCCCAACTCTTCAGGATGCCAACTCTGGTTTGTTTTTGTTTTTTTTAAATTTAAATAACTTGGTGTGTTTTTATTTTTTTATTTTTTTTAATTTATTTATCTATATTTCACATCATTTCAATCCCTGGGGGTCACCCACCACCTCCCCCTCCCACCCGCTCCAGCTGGTCCCCATTCTCCTCTTGTGCAGTTTCATTTGGTTGACCATATATTAGTGAAACCATTTGGTTTCTGTCCCTTTCCATCTGGCTCGTTTCTGCTAGAATGATTTCT